>VMDO01014778.1:12276-36379 GCA_007922755.1 Pedetes capensis | reverse complement strand
ACGACAGTACCTAACAACAACAACAACAATCAACAGCTGCCTTCCCAAATTTGGGCAGCACATTGCCTTAAAAGATGCTCCCCTGAGTGCCCAATTAGAGGGTCACAGGCCTCATCAGACAGGCCAGGTCCAGCCCCAGGTGACCATCGTTTCCCCTCTTTGCCTCAGACTGTGCGCGACGCTCGATTCTCAGAGCTGGTGAGAACCAAGTGAGGGGACGATGAGGTGCCGTCCCAGCCCCAGGCACCCGCCGTGGACACTCAGTGTGTGGCAGTGACTGTGGTTACTGCACAGCGACCCCTGGGCTGACCGGTGGGAAGGCCCCAGGAGGGGCTGAGAGACTGAGGTGGGAGTGACGTAGGGAAGTGGTGGGAAGAAGCGACCACACAAGGGAGCCGACGTCCTGGTTGTGGAGGGGGACTGCGTCCTCTGAGTGGGAGCTGAGCCCCCTCTGGCCTGCCTTCCTCCCTGATACACTGGCCCCACTCCACTCAGCCTCTGCCAGTGCCTCTCCCCGCCAATGGAACCTCAGGGGCGCATCGCAAGCCCACAGGGCCCCTTGCTGCGGGCGTCCTCTAGCTGCAGTGACCACAGTCACTACCGCACACTGAGTGTCCACGGGGGGTGCCTGGGGCTGGGGACGGCACCTCATCGTCCCCTCACTTCGTTCTCACCAGCTCTGAGAATCGAGCGTCTCGTACAGTCTGAGGCAAAGAGGGGAAACGATGGTCACCTGGGGCTGGACCTGGCCTGTCTGATGAGGCCTGTGCAGAGAATGCTCCCCTGCTGCTCCACCTGCTGCTGCCAGGTCCTGGCCTGTCCCCCCCCCACCCCCTGGGAGCCAGCACTTCACCCACCCCGCCCCAGGCGCCCCACAGAACCCCGCGCTGGCGTTACCTGGCGGGCTTGGCCCCCACGCAGAGCAGCGCGCGCAGGGCGATCCTCCGGTGCAGGCTCCAGTGCTCCACGGCCACGGCCACCATGAGGCTGCCCAGGAACAGCATGTTGGTGTCCTTCATGTACTGCACACACACCTGCGGCCAGAGGGGAGGCCCTGTCAGGGCCACACCCGGTCACACTGCCAGGACCCGGGGCCGCCAGAGTCCCCAGACGCTGGCTTCGAGGATGGCCAGGAGTGGACCCCGGGCTCCCGCCAGGCAGAAGCCACCAGTGGGCTCCCGTGGTCACCCACGGGCTGGGCAGTCCACTCACCTGCTTGGAGTCCAGGATCTGTAGGAGTGGGAAGAGCAGGGCAGGCAGGAGGGAGGTCACGGCCACCGGGATGACATCCGTGCCCCAGTAAACAGCCATGAGGATGACAACGTAGGCGCACCTGACAAACTGAAGGGACCATCCTGAGACGCCGCAGGCCGCGCTCATCTCGGCCCGCCCTGAGAGACACTCCCTGACGCTGTGCCATGCCCAGCACTACTGTCACTGATTCTCGGCTCTTCATAGGGTTTCCAATGGTGGATTGTTTGAGGAGTGGACTGCCAGGTCCTTCTCCCTGCAGCACATAGTGTTCCCAGGTGGTCTCCCATCTAAGGACTAACCAGGCCGACCCTGATCTCAGATCAGGTGGGATCAGCAAGGGCAGCTGGCGTGGAGACCTCTGCCCTCCCCAGCCAGGACAGGTCTCCAGGTGCAGGACCGTGGGGAGGGTCAGGCACTGTCACCAAAGACTTTTGGCCCCAGCCCCAGCCCCCCTGCTGCCCTCCTTCCCCTCCCCAGCTGAGTGGTACTGGGAAAGTTCTTCCATCTTTCCAAACCCTGGATTGTTGTTGTTAGGTGCCATCAAGTCGTATCAACTCACAGCGATCCTCATAGGGTTTTCAACGCCTTATTATTTGGGGATTGCCTTGGGAGTGGATTGTCCCTCTCCCATTTTTGTGGTGCTGGGAATCAAACGGGGGACCTCAGAGACGATAGAGCAGTGTTCTACCAGCTATGCTAAATCTCAGCCCAAAACCCTGGATTGTGTGTGTTAGGTGCCCTTGAGTCACGTCTGACTCATAGCGACCCTCATAGGGTTTTCAATGGCTGACTGTTTCGGGATTGCCTTGGGAGTGGATTGCCAGGCCCTTCTCCCATTTTTGCGGTGCTGGGAATTGAACTTGAGACCTCAGAGACTGCAGCGCAGCGCTCTACCAACTGAGCTAAATCCCAGCCCTTGGGATTACCTAGCCGCTGTCAAAAGGAAAGAATAAGGAGTAGGAAGAAAGGGCAGAAGGAAAAGGAAGGAGATGGGGAGGGTAGGAGGGGACAGGGGATGAAGGGGAGAGGAGGCAGATGAGGCAGAGGCAGAGGGCAGAAAATAGCGTCGAGTGGCCTGCTCAAAGGAGGAAATGAAGCCGCTTTGCCAAGCAACAAGGTTCATCTCTGCTTTGCACACTGAGTAATTCTCCGCACTCTCTCCCAGGCCTGCTTCCCGTCTCCACCCTGGGCTCTGCTCGCTTCCTCATAGGATCAGATTGAAAGCTGCAAAGCCTCCCTAGGTTGGACAGATCATGTGTTTGTTATCCTGCAGCTGGGTGAAGGTGGGCTCCTGTCCCCTCTCAAGAGCAGGCTGCGGTCACCGCATGTTGAAGTCTGTCCTCAGGAGAGGCTCTCCACAGCCCGCCCTTGCATTCTCCATCCGTAGTCCTCATTTTTTTTTTTTTTCCGGTACTGGGGGTTGAACCCAGGGCTTTGCACCTGCATGCTCTGCAAGTGCTGGACCACTGAGCTGCACCCTCAGCCCATTTTTTTTTTTTTTTTTACTTTTTGAGACAGGGTCTCGCTAAGTTACGCAGTCTGGTCTCAAACTTGCGATCTTCCCGCCTCGGCTTCGCAAGCCGCTGGGATTACGGGAGTGCGCAGCCACAGCCAGCGTCATAATCCTCATTTCCTTTCCAAAGATCTGCTCCAAGTTTCCCATTCCCAGGAATGTACCAATACCAGCTCAGGAACCAGAGAAAGGTTTCCTTGGATTTCTGGTTTTGTTTTGATGCAATTGAGAAGAGGATGCTTGGTGGGTTTTTTTTAGCATCTCTCCCACTACCAAGATCTCCAGCTTTGCTATTTGTATTTAATTTTGTGTGTACTGTCTACTCACATGCTTTAGCCACTTAGCCTCTGAGACCTCTCTTTTTTTTTTTTTTTTTTTTTTTCAATCCTGGGAGTTGAACCCAGGGCCTTGCGCTTGCATGCTTTGCAGGTGCTGGACCACTGAGCTGCACCTTCAGCCCATTTTTTTTTTACTTTTTGAGACAGGGTCTCGCTAAGTTACGCAGACTGCCTCTGGTCTCGAACTTGTGATCCTCCTGCCTCCGCCTCCCGAGCCACTGGGATGACAGGCGTGCGCCACCGTGCCCAGTTGCCCCTGGGATCTTAGCTCTGGAGTGAGACAGAGCTGGGCTCCAACGCATGTGCTTGCTGCCCTGGCCCCACTCTCTGTGCGAGTTGGGGTAAATCGCGAACCACCTTGACCTCGGTCCATCACCTGTTGAAATGTGGCCAACCTCTCTAGGCTATTTTGTTTCACTGGCATATTCATTACGTAGTCTACCTCTCCCCCATACCAGCCCCTCCAACTAAACCAGTCACCAAGACCTAGGGCTTCTAGCCCCTTATTCTCAGGCCTTATCCCCACATCTCCTTCATGCTGTTAAAAAGTAGAGGAGGCCAGGGTTTTGGACCAAGCTTCTGCATTAAGCCCCCATTGTTGTTGTTAGGTGCTATTGAGTCTGGTCCGACTCACAGGGACCTGATGTTCAGTAGAACGAAACACTCCCTGACACTGTGCCATGCCCAGCACTATTGTTACTGATTCTCTGCTGTTCATAGGGTTTTCAACGGCAGATTGTTTTGGGAGTGGATTGCCAGGTCCTTTTCCCTAGCCTACAGCATCTAGTGCTCCCAGGTGGTCTCCCATCTAAGGACTAACCAGGCCAACCCTGATCCCAGGTGGGATCAGATGCCCCGGCAGACTAGGCTCCAAAAGACCAGATGAAAGCCAAACAGGAGACACTCATGCTGAGGTTCTACAATGCCAAGCCCAGACCAAGTTATCGTCTGACCTTTGTTGAAATCAGGAGAGATAAGCGCCAAGTCTCCTAAGCAGACCTGCTTCAGTCCACACGAGGCTGCAGTTTCCTCTGCTTTAGTCCTTACAGAACAGTAACTGAAGTTCACTGGCCATTTTCCGTCTCCACCTTGCACGGAAAGCATCTTTGAAAAGACCAATGCTCTCGGTCTTTCATTTCTGTTTTCTGTTTTGTTTTGGTTTTCAGCCCTTCTCTGTCTACAAAACCAACCTATTCTCCCGGGTCAGTAAGAATTCTCATTCTATTTTCTGCCACGAAGTTTTGCCAGATTCTGGACTACAAAATGAAGCCAACTAAGACCTTTAAACTAAACGCAGGGTAGATTTGGTTTTTGACAATCCGACGGCCACTGCCTTTGCTCAGGCTGCATCTTCTCTGACCTGGAAGCCTGGACTTGTCTTCTAGTTCCCAGCAAGCCATGCTGCTGTCCTTTCTCATTTGCAAATCTCACCACAGCTCCACCCCCTGTTTAGGAGGCCCCCATGGCCTTCAGGACCAAACCCAAACACCTAGGCATAACTCACAGGTCCACTCTGCCGGACGGGGCTTTGCTGGCCCCTCCCATCCCATGTCCTCACCCACGCACACTCCAACTCCCAGCTCCCCCCGGGGGGCACTTGCAGGATGGAGGCAGATACCGCCCCCAGCCCCCCCCCCAGCCCCCTCTTCCCTTCTCCCCTAGCCTGGAGTGAGGACCTTCTCAGATGTCTCCCCTGCCCCATGGTCCAGCCTGTGTTTCCCTCTGGGTGTCCCAGCAAAGAGCAAGCCAGCTCGCCATTGTTCCCTCAGCCTTCTCCCTCGGGCCCCCCCCGCCCATGTGCAACCTGAGGGTCCCAAACAGTTATCTGCAGAGTCACTCCGTCCTCAGCACCCAGGGCTTCTCAGCACTCCTGAGATGCTTCGCAAGCGCCTAGCGAAGGAATCCACAGGCATGGCGTGAGTGGGGCTAGGACAGCGTGGCTGAGCAAAGTCGCGCCGGGACACCTCACTATTTATCACTGTCCCCCCTCTCCCCCCACCGGGAGACGGGCTACATGCACAAGGCCGTGTGCCAAGAGGCAGACCTCCCTCCTCTGGGCTGTGTTGTTGTTGTTAGGTGCCATCGAGTCGGTATCCGACTCATAGCGACCCTCTGTACAACAGGGGAAACACGATTGTCAGTGCTTCTTTGCTGTTCACAGGGTTTTCAATGGCAGATTGACTTTTGGGAGGGGGTTGCCTGGTCCTTCTCCAAGCCTACAGCACCTGGTGTTCCCAGGCGGTCTCCCATCCAGGTACTAACCAGGCCCAACCCTGCTTAGCTTCCGAGATCTGATGGGATCGGATGCCACAGGGCTACAGCTGCAGACCCTGGGCTGTGTTAGCAGTCGTTAAAAATGCATCTTGGGCTGCAGGGGTAACTTGGTGACAGAGTGCTTGCCTAGCATGCGTCAGGCCCTGGGTTCCATTCCCAGCACCATAAAAATAACAAATATAAGTAAATAAACAAAATGATATTTTGAAGGAAGATCGCATCCGGTGAGCAATCCAGGACACCTGCGTACCGTTTGAGGCAAGCCTCTCAACCCTAACACGGTGACATCTTGGGTCGACGATGCCTTCTTGTGAGGGCAACTTGTGCATTATGGGACATTTGGCAGCAACCTTGGTCTCCATCCAAGAGGTGCCAGTTGCATCCTCTCCAGTTGTGACAGCAAAGAGATGTCTCCAGCATTTGCCAAGCGTCTCCTGCTGTCACTCCCAAATCTGGCATCCTGGCGTGCTGGCTCCTTTGAATCAGAGGAACATGGAGAGCAGCAGCTACTGGAGGAGGTTCGACTCGGGGGCTCGTGGCTTCGTCAAGCCCGGTCTCACCAAAACAGCAGCTACCTCGAGTCCTTCCCCGAGTTCTCACTAACTGAACTTCTATTGCAGCAAGAAAGACTGGCGTCTGTCCACACACCTGGACAGAATTTTATCAAGCATCGTTGTCCTCTACCTCTGTCCCATTCGATCTTCCAAAGAGAATTATCTACCATCCGCTGCCTTTTCTGCAAGCCCAATGGACTTTGTCCCAAGCCATTGTGTGAAACACCAGGCCCACTGAATTGCCCTAAAAATCATTTACTATCCCTTTTCTTTTTTTTGCGGTCCTGGGGATTGAACCCAGGGCCTCGCGCCTGCATGCTCTGCAAGTGCTGGACCACTGAGCTGCACCCCCAGCCAATTTTTTTACTTTTGAGACAGGGTCTCGCTAAGTTACGCAGACTGCCTCTGGTCTGGAACTTGTGATCCTCCTGGCTTCGCCTCTCAAGCTGCTGGGATGACAGGTGTGCGCCACCGCGCCCGGCTCATTTACTATTCCTATAAAATTGCCTGCGTTTCTCATTGTCTCCCTCCCCTTCAGAAAGTGCACACAGGCTTTGGAAACTTGTTGGGCGACTGGCGGATTACGTCTTGGGTTCGCCTCCTGTGCGTGATGAACCTGTGGACCTCTCCCCTCTTCGATCTGTCTGTTGCAGGTTCACGCCAGTGAATCTTCAGGGAGCCAAGAGCAGCTTGTCTTTTTGCCCTTACGGGATCCACACTGGTTGATAGCTGCTGACTGGAAGGCAGAACAGAAGCCAGGCCTTGCCTCGAGCAGGCCTGGCCAATGGCCACCGTTCCCTCTGTCTGGCCTCTGGCAGGTGCTGACTGCTGTCAACGTGTGCCAGCTGGTGTCCAGGTGTGCCATATGAGCAACGAGAAGGCGCATTGAGGAGAATTTTAAACAATGATACTAAAAATCAGTCTGCTCCTGTGACCATCACATGACAGCAACTCTAAACAATGTCGGTGATGGGCCACCTCTGCTGTGCCCAACACTGGTCCCTCTCTGGGGACATTTCAAGTCCTCCGCTGCAAACACAGGGTTTCAGAGGGCTTGGCCTTAATGTATGGCCCTCAGAGAGTCCTCAGTAATTCCTCATTATCTAAATTTAGAAGGAATAGGTACACGCGGAGCTGGGCTGGGACTTAGCTCAGTTGGTAGAGCGCTGCGCTGCAGTCTCTGAGGTCCCGAGTTGGATTCCCAGCACTGTGAAATGGGAGAAGGACCTGGCAATCCACCCCCAAGGCAATCCCGAAACAGTCAGCCATTGAGAACCCTATGAGGGTCGCTATGAGTCGGACACGCCTCGACGGCACCTAACAACAACAACAGGTACACGAGGAATCAGTTTTCACTGTGACTTCCTGGAGGAGCCAAGTATAACCGTTAGAAGAAAAAGTGGGACAGAGGCTGATTGTCCTCACCTCCATCCTCTAGGAAGTCCAGGAGGTGTCTCAGCCATGGAGAACACCAATCAATAAACTCCGCACTTCCTGGTTTACAATGTTCCCTTGGGGTCAGTGGAGAGGCAGAGTAGGAAGATGTCAGAAAAGCACAGGGAGCAGGTGGTCACTATGAAGAATGTGGTGACATCTACCTGCAGAGAGGAGCCTGGCGCCTTGTCCATAACTCCAGAGCGCTTCCTTGCAGCTAGGAAAGTGGCTGGGAAAGCAATTCCAGCTGAGATAAAGCCAGGCCATGGGGTTCAGAAGTCAGGATTCAGTGCAGTGCCAAGCACACAGTGGGGCCTCGTTAAAGAGGGCACAACAAAATAAAGCCAGGCTCGTGCATATAATTACAGTGCTGTAGCACTCAATGGGGAGGGGCACATTCTGAGAGATACAGCCTTAGGCAACTTCATGGTGCAAACGTCGGAGCGCACTCACAAGCTGATTGGCTGTGAGGTCACTCGGTGGTCTCGTCTGTAGGACCACCATCCTAGATACGGTCCACCACTGACCAAACATCGTTATGTTATGCAGTACATGACTGTATTCTGTAAGGTTAGGTTAGGTGCCATCGAGTCGGTATCCCACTCATAGCCACCCTACATACAATGGGCGAAACACTAACTGTCAGTGCCTCTCTGCTATTCATAGAGTTTTCAATGGCAGATTGATTTTTTGGGAGTGGATTGCTGGGTCCTTCTCCCAGTATTCTGTAAGGAGGCCCTTGATATTCCAGGTAATGAAAATATATAGGCAAAACTCAGTGTGTGTGTGTGTGTGTGTGTGTGTGTGTGTGTGTGTGTGTGTGAATGTGTGTGTGTATATGTGTGTGCATGTGTGTGTGTGTGTGTGTGTGTGTGTGTGTGCGCGCGCAGAGCAAGACAAGAGATTGATTGCCTTATGGAAAGATGTCTATCAAAATATCAATAGCTTAGGGGATGATGGAGCATTTTCATTTTTATTTTCTTTATCATCTAGTGACATAAAAAGAGTTATTTTACAATTTTAATAAGATAAATGATACAATAACTTGTCACGTATCTTCAATGATAAAAGAAAAAAGGATCCAGAGAAAGTAGAAAAAGTAGAGCAGAGATGAGGTCAGGAAGTGAATGGGATGGAGGGGAAGGAAAGAAGAAAGCCTGGAAGACAGGGGCCAGCAGGCCACAGTGGCAATGTGCCTGGTGGGGGGGGAGGGCCTGCCCCTTAGGGACACTGCTGCTCGGGCTGCCAGGGGCCTGCGGCCTGCCCCACGTCTCTGTCTGCGCTGTGCACCTCTGGATTTTCTTGCACAGTATGGGAGTGGGGCATAGGGGGTGGGAGGTGTGAGCTCTTCATTGGCGACCAAAACAGAGGCACAAAGAGAAAAGAGAAAGCCACAGCCCCAGGCTCCCAAGGCCCTAGCCCAGCCGAAGGTGAGGCACAGAGTGTAGACCTCGGAAGGACTCTGACTGGTGTCTTCTCTCCCTGCCTGACTCTCACTCCGGGGCAGCTGGTGACCACATACACAGATACCCAAGTTGGATACACATATACCCAAGTCGGAGTCCCAGCTCAGCTTTTTTTTTTCCCCCCAGTACTGGAGGTTGAACCCGGCATCTGTACACACTAGGCAAGTGCTCTATCACTGAACTGCACTCCCAGTCCACCCAACTTCCACTTTTTATTTTGAGTTATGGTCTCTAAGTTGCAGCTGCCTCTGGCCTCAAACTCTCAATCTTCCTGCCCCAGCTTCTGTAGTCACTCAGGTTACAGGTGTGCACCGTCATGCCCAGTGCCAGCTCTGCTTAAGGACACAAGCTCATCAGCACCCACCAGAGCGAGGACCTGGCCCACCTCAGTGTGTAGGTGCAGGTGCTGGAGAGGGAGCGGGGGTTTCCGTTACTCTGCCCAAGAGCAGGAATGTCAACTGAGCAACTGTAATTATTCCCGGGAACAACATCCGGGCCAGCAGAGCTAGGATCACAGCTCTCCAGCCTGACTCCCTCCCACGGACAGGACTGGCCCTCAATCTCTTTCTCCAGAGGAACTAGGACTGCTCCGCTGGCTGACTGTATAGCAACTGAACAGCCACCGCAGTCGGATCTGCTGCCCTTGGCTCACCCAGGGCCTCTGCTCAGCTCACCCTAGTCTCCCCCTCCCCCGTCCTTTGTTGTTGTTGTTAGGTGCCCTCCAGTCGGTATCCAACTCATGGCAACCCTCATAGGGTTTTCAGTGGCTGACTGTTTCCGGGATTGCCTGGGGAGTGGGTTGCCACGTCCTTCTCCCATCCTAGGAACCAATATAATCCCTGTGGACGTCCAAAGCCGTAAAGTGTCAAAACGGAACCACCCCATCGTCTGGACCAGAGCACGGAGGCCTAGGGAGCAGAGGGACCCGGCACAAATCGCAAGGTTGAGTGAATGGTGGAAGGCTGGTTCTCTTTCAGCTTGGCTCCCCGACACCCCGGTGCACCCCTTTCCACAGGGCTGCTCTCACAGCATCCCCTGAAGAGTTCCTCTGTTTCCCAAACCTGCCTGGGGAGGGGAGGCGGGAAGCCAGGCTTCCTGTCTGGGCTGAGAGTGAAAGGGCTGAAAGACGAAATGAAGAAGGCGCAGCCAGCCGCCACAGAAGGCTTCAAAGGGCTCCGGCCTCTGCCAAACTGGCAGTGCACAGCACAACCGAGTCCGGGCCAGGGCGCCCGCCACCCCCGCCCTGCGGCCAAGGCCATTGATTCTCTCCCTCCCTCCCAGGAACACCAGGAGGCCAGGGCCTGGGACACAGCTCCCCTGTAACCCAGGGCCATGCCACCCAGGGCGGGCGCTCTGGGAACGCGTCCCACCTCCTGCCGCAGCCACGGCAGGCAGTGGAGCCAGATCTGGACTCAGATGGGGCTTTGCCGGCTTCAGAGCAAGAAAGAAATGGGCATCGTAGATGGGGAAACTGAGGCCCAGAGAAGGGCCGGAAAGTGGCCACAGCGGGACTCAGGATCCATTTAGACGAGGACCTTTTCCTGTAGGTCCCTGACTGAAGTGAAAGCCACCTCCAGCTGGGAAGTGTCCGTGCACTAAGGGAGGGAAACAGAGGGACCGAGACATAGCGAGAGACAGGCAAGCACTGAGGCTCCCTGCTGGCCGCAGTGGCATTGCGGGGGTCAGAGGGCCTGTGACTGATTATGCACTCCCGGGCAGATTCTGAATCAGAGGCTGAGCCTGCCGCTGGGGTCTGTGTGGCTGCGATCTATGCTCCATCTGCGTCTGCGTCTCTGTGCTTGCCGGGTCAGTCCTTTTGCCCTGGAATCTGTGAGCCCCAGGGTAGTGCACTCGGGGGCCTCTGAGCCCCTGGGGGTTCTTTGCAGGGCACCTCCCATCCATCCGGCAACTGGAGCACCTGGGCGCGAGCTCCCCAGCGGAGCTGCCCGCGCCGGGAGTGCGCGTTCCAGCCCGGAGCTCCGGAGTTCTGTCCTGTTACTGGACACTGGGCACTGGGCACCGGGCCGCCCACAGACGCAACTGACCTTGCCGGGTATCAGAATGATGAGTGGCAGCAACAGGAGCGGGGTGACGAACAAGATCACGCAGGACTTGAACTTGGACACATAGCTCAGCGCCGAGGCCATCGCGGGGGACACTGACCGGAGGACGAATGGGGGGCGGCTGGCGGCTCCGCGGGCTTAAGAAGGGGCCGCGGCCCAACTCCGCCCCCCACGGCGGGACCTCCCCGAGACCAGGGGCGGGGCCACCCCTGGGGGTCGGTGGGGCGCGAGGGGCCCCAGCCCTGCCCCCCACCCCCTGAGCCATCCGCGGGCTCCAGCGGTCCCTGCGGCCCTGGACCGCAGCGCCGCTCGACTCTCCCGGGCCGCAGGGGACCCAGGCGCGCCCCGGGGCTTCGATGGGGGTGCGCGGATCCCTCATTCAGCCCCCCTGGCCTGCGGACCCCTCCTGCGGTCCTACCTGGGCTCTGGTCTCCTCGTTCGATCTCCCCAGTCGCCCTGTGCCCATCTCATGACGTCGGCCCCTCGCCGCCGGCAGCCCGGGGGGTCCCACGCAGACGCGATGACCACGATCAGAGCCCCGCAGCCCTGTCCCTGGGCCTTCGGCCTCGCTGCCGCTTGCGCCCTGCCCTGGCGCCGGACCCCTCGCTCCCCGCGCGCGCACTCTGCACCCAACGCATCCTGGGCTCGCTCTGTCTGGGGACCGCCGAGGACGGCCAGGCCACTGTCCTCCGCAGGCTGGGCAGCGTTCGCCCTCCAGCGGACACGCAGGCAGCCCGCAGACTCTGCGCCCGAGACGCCTGAGCCGCTGCGCTGAGCCGCAGCCCTCTGCCTGCGTGCACCAGGTCCCTATTGCCATGTTAGGGAAACAAATGGGGGTCTAGAGAGGCGAGGACGCCACCAAGCCACAGGGAGAGTTGTTGTTGTTGTTAGGTGCCGTGGAGTCGAGTCCGACTCATAGCGACCCTCACAGGGTTTTCAATGGCTGTTTCAGGGATTGCCTTGGGAGTGGGTTGCCAGGTCCTTCTCTCATTTTGTGGTGCTGGGAATCGAACTCTGGACCTCAGAGACTGTAGAGCGGCGCTCTACCAACTGAGCTAAATCCCAGCCCTCCTTAACATTACGTTTTGGTAATACCCAAGTAAACAATGTGGTCACTGTTTTTGATGGCTACAAAGGACTCCATGTTGCTGATGTGTATTATGAATTTGGGCCTACAACGGTTGCTGCTGTACTAAAGATGTACAGACTTTGTTCATGTCGTTGTTAGTGTTATCAGACGCCCATCAGTCAGGCCCAACTCACAGCGACCCTGTGTACAACAGAACGAAATGCTCCCTCAAACTGGGCCATGCGCACAATCTTTTTTATGTTTAAGTCCGTTGTTGCAGCCACTGTTAATGCATCTAGTTGAGAGTCTTCCCTTTTTCTGTTGACCTACCATTCTTCCAAACATGGTATCCTTCCTCTCTAGGAGTTGGTCCCTCTTAACATGTCCAAAATACATAATACACAGTCTGGCCATCCTTGATTCCAAGGACCATTCTGGTTGCACTTCTTCCAGGACAGATCTGTTGATTCCTTGGGCAATCTATAATATGTTCCGTATTCATCTCCAGTACCATAATTCAAGAGCATCTATTCTTCTCAGTCTCCCTTGTTCAATGTTCAGCCTTCACAACCATAGGATGTCATTGAAAATACCATGGCATGAGTCAGGCACACCTTGGATGTAACCTTTACTTTGCAACACTTTAACGAGGTCTTTTGAAATAGCTTTTCCTGATGCAACGTGCCTTTTGATTTCTTGACTGCTGCTTCTGTGGGTGTTGATTGTAGAACCAAGTAAAGCAAAATCTTAGATAGCCTCAATCTTTTCTGCATTTATCATGTAGTTGCTTACTGACCCAGTTGTAAGGATTTTTGTTTTCTTGATGTTGAGGTGCAATCCTTACTGAAGGCCGTGTTCTCTGGTCTTCATCAGTAAATATTTCAAATGCTCTTCACTTTCAGCAAGCAAAATTGTGTCATCTGCATAATGCAGGTTGTTAATGAACCTGATGCTATGTTCTTCTTCGTAAAGTCCAGCTTCTCAGATTATTTGTTCAGCATAGAGGTTGAAGAGGTACAGTGAAAGGACACAGCCCTGACATACATTTTTCCTGACTTTAAACCAAGTTGTTGTTGTTGTTAGGTGTTGTCGAGTCGGTATCCGACTCATAGCGACCCTCATAGGGTTTTCAATGGCAGTTCTTTTCGGGATTGCCTTGTAGTGTTTCCTTATTCTGTTGGAACAACTGCCTCCTGGTTCATGCACAGATTCCTCATAAGGACAATTAAGTGCTCCGGTATTCCCATTCTTCACAGTGTTATCGATGATTTGTTGTGATCCACATAGTCAAATGCCTTTGCATGATCAATAAAACGTAGAAAGGCATCTTTCTGATATTCTCTGCTTTTGGTTAACATCCACCTGACGTCAGCAATGACGTCCCTGGTTCTACACCGTCTTCTGAGTCTGACTCAACTTTCTGACAGTTCCCTGTTAATACACTGTTTCAGTTGCTTTTGAATGATCTTCAGCAAAATTTTATTTGAGCATGATAATAATGACATTTTTACATAATTTCCACATCTAGTTGGACCCCCTTTCTTGGGAATAGGCACAAATATGGATCTCTTCCTATCAATTGGCCAAGTAGCTATTTTCCAAATGCCTTGGCGTAAACAAGTGAGCACCTCCAGTGCTGCATTTGTTTCTTAAAACATCTCTGTTGGTATCTCATCAGTTCCTGGAGCTTTGTGTTTCACCAGTTCCTTCACGGTAACTCCCACTTCTTCCTTCAGCACCATTGTTTCCTGATCATATATAACATCTTGAAATGGTTGATCATCCACCAACTCTTTTTGGTATAATGACTGTGTATTCCTTCCATCTTCTTTAGATGTTTCCTTTGTCATTTAATTTTTCCCTGTAGAATCCTTTACTATTGCCACTTGAGGCTTGAATTTTTTTTTCAATTATTTAAGCTTGAGAAAAATAGAGTGTGTTCTTCCCACATGGTTTTCTGTCTCCAGATCTTAGCACATGTCATTATAGTATTTAATTTTGTCTTCTTGAGCTGCCCTTTGAAATCTTCTGTTTAGTTCTTTAACTTCATCATGTCTTCCTTTTACTTTAACTGCTCGACATTCAAGAGCAAGTTTCAGAGTCTTTTTTGACATATAATTTGGTCTTTTCTTTATTCCTGTCTTTTTAATAACCTTTTGCTTTCCTCATGAGTGATGTCTTTGACGTTATGTCACAATTCATCTGGTGTTTGATCGTTAGTGTCTAATGTATTAAACCTGTTCTTGAGGTGGTCTCTGAACTCAGGTGGGACATACTCAAGGTCATACCTTGGCTCTCGTACACTTATTCTAATTTTCTTCAGTTTCAATTTGAACCTTTCTATGAGCAGTTAATGGTCTGATCCACAATCAGCACCTGGTCCTGTTCTGACTTTTGATATTGAGCTTTTCCATCACCTCTTTTCCCAAATATAGTCAGTTTGGCTCCTGTATGTTCCATCTACAGAATTTCATGTGTATTGTTGTTTATGTTGGCCCAAAAATATATTTGCAATGAAAGGTCATTGGTCTGACAAAATTCTATCACATGATCTCCAGCATCATTTCTGTCACCAAGACCATATTTTCCAACTGTTGAGCCTTCTTCTTTGTTTCCAACTTTTTCATTCCAGCAATTATCAATGCGTCCTGATTGCATGTTCGATTAATTTCAGACTGCAGAAGCTGGTAAAAATCTTCCCTTTCTTCATTTGTGACCTTAGTGGTGGGTGTTTAAATTTGAATAACAGTCACATTAAGTGGCCTTCCTTGAAGGCATATGAATATTATTCTGTCACTGGCAGCATTGTAGTTCAGGGCAGATCTTGCGATGTCTTTTGTTTGTTTGTTTGTTTATTTGTTTGCAGTACTGGAAGCTGAACCCAGGGCCTCATGAATAGTTTACAAGTGCTCTGCTGCTAAGATGCACCCCCTGCTCCATTTTTATGTTTTATTTTGAAACAGCCTTTCACTAAATTACACAGGCTGCCTTGGGCCTTGAACCTACAATCCTCCTGCCCCTGTCTCCTGAGTTGCTAGGATTAGAGACGCACACCACCACACCTGGCAAGCTGTCTGTTTTGATGAATACAACCTCATTTCTGTTTAAGTTGTCATTCTCAGCATAGTAGACCCTATGGCTGTCTGACTCACAATGGCCAATACCACTCCGTTTTAGCTCACTGACGCCTGGAATGTCAGGGTTTATGGGCTCCGTTTCCCTTTGGATGATTTCTAATTTTCCTAGATTCATACTATGTACCTTCCACATTCCTATTATTTAGTGGATGTTTACAGTTGTTCCTTCTCATTTTGAGTCATGCCATATCAGCAAATGGAGGTTCCAGGGGCTTCACTCCATTCCCATCATTAAGGTCAACCCTACTTTGAGGAGGCAACTCTTCCCCAGTCATTTCTTGAATGCCTTCCGGTTGGGGGGCTCATTTTCTGATACTATTTCTGACAGTGCTTCTCTGTTATGCATAGGGTTTTCAATGGATAATTGTTTTGGGAGTTGGCTGCTGGGTCCTTCTCCCTTGTTGTTGTTAGGTGCCATTGAGTCAGTGTCTGACTCATAGCAACCCTATGTACAACAGACAAAACACTATCGTCAATGCTTCTCTGTTATTCATAGGGTCTTCAACGGCTGATTGATTTTCGGGAGTGGGTTTCCAGGTCCTTCTCCCAAGCCTACAGCACCTGGTGTTCTCAGGCGGTCTCCCATCCAGGTACTAACCAGCCCCAACCCTGCTTAGTTTCTGAGATCTGATAAGATCAGAGGCCACAGTGGTATGGCTGCAGGCTCCTTCTCCCTAGTCTGTCTTAGTCTGGAAGCTCAGCTGAAATCTGTCCACCCTGGGTTGCCCTGATGGCATCTGAGATATCGGTGACACAGCTTTTGCCATCGCAGCAACACACAAACCCCCACAGCACCAGCTGACAGACAGGTGGGGGTTTCTTGTCATTATTCCCTAAATAATATAACTATTTACACCGCATTTATATTGCATTGGGTATTATAAGCAACGAATTAAAGTATAAGGGGGATACTATGCACTGTAGAAAAGACTTGGGCATCCACACAGTCACCTCCACCAGGGAGGAAATACATTGTTTCCTTGTATGTGTCTGTTATGGTTGGTCTGACTGTCAGCTGGATTGGATTTAGAATCACCTAGGAGACTGTGGGTGCTGGGATTTAGCTCAGTTGGTAGAGCGCTGCTCTGCAGTCTCTGAGGTCCGGAGTTTGATTCCCAGCATCGCAAAAATGGGAGAAGGACGTGGCAACCCACTCCCAAGGCAATCCTGAAACAGTCAGCCATTGAAAACCCTATGAGGGTCGCTATGAGTCGGACATGCCTCGACGGCACCTAACAACAACAACAAAAACAGGAGACCGTAGAGACACACCTCTTGGTGTGTCTGGAGGTGTTTCTAGAAAAGATCAACTGAAGGGGAGACCCACTCTGAATATGGGGGCACTGTCCTGTGGGCTGGGGCCCTGATGGAATAAAAGTGCAACGGAGTCAGCCGGCTGAGAACCCACACTCCCCTCCTGTCCAGCGTGAGGCACGCCCTCCACCACATGCTCCCACCCCGCCATGTCTGCCCTGCCCAAAGTGTGGGGCCACGCAACCACAGGCTGAACCCACGGAAACCATCCTCCTTTAAGCTGTTTCCCCCTGGTATTTTGTCACAGCAACAAAAAATGTAACTAATACAGTGTCCCCAGCCTGCAGCCGGAGCCCTGTGGCATCCCATCCCGTCAGATCTCGGAAGCTAAGCAGGTTCGGGCCTGGTTAGTACTTGGACGGGAGACCGCTTGGGAACACGGGGTGCTGCAGGCTTGGGACTCAATGGCACCTAACAACAACAACAACAATACAGTGTCACAGACCCTAAATCTTGAGTGAAGTTCATCACTTTTCCTGTGACGCATGTCTGTGGACACGTATTCTCCCAAACCTCTCCCACAATTGTCTTTCTTTTGTCTTCTCCTTTTGTAATTTGCTTTGACACAACCCTGGGTTCCCCCTCCCTCTTTCCCCCAGAGGCTTTGGAAGGATCCTCCAAGTCAACCTAAAGCAGTAGTGGAATGCTTCACGGAGGTGGGAGGGTCTGCGGTGAGATTTGAAGGCTATGTAATAACTTGCCAGACTGCCATGGAAGCCGGTCAAAATCAACACTGAATGAGAAGGAAAGGTATTAGATTTTTCAGACAACTCCCAAGATAACGCAGGGATACTGGGAACTAAAGTGCCACAACAATAACAAAAAGCTAAATAAATGGAGAGGTTATACCAAGTTCATGGATAGGAAGACCAAACATTGTAAAAGTATCTGTTCCTCTCAAATTGATATACAAATCCAATCCTATCCTAATTAAAATCCCAACAGAATTTTTATATGACAAGACCAAAATTCAAGCAGAATAGCATATGGCTAAGAATAGTTGAGACACTTTGGAAAAAGGTAGGTAGGGTAGGAAATTGCTATGGGACGTCAAGAATGAAAAAGCAATAATAACTGATGTAATAGTTAACTACTTGCAGGAGAATAGGAAATAGAGCCATGTTTGTATGGAAATGGTAATGTAAGAAATAGACTCGCTGGGCATGGTGACGCACGCCTGTCATCCCAGTGACTCAGGAGGCAGAGGAAGGAGGATCGCAAGCTCAAGACCAGAGGCAGTCTGTGTGATTTAGCGAGACCCTGTCTCAAAAAGTAAAAAAGGGGGCTGGGGGTGCAGCTCAGTGGTCCAGCACTTGCAAAGCACGCAAGCTCAAGGCCCTGGGTTCAACCCCCAGCACCTCTAAAAAAAAAAAAAAAAAGGAAAAATAGACTCATGTTTATATGGAAATGATAATATGAGAGAGACTGCAGGGACTACCTAATGTGTACTTCAGTTATTGGTTCAATTGTCTTTTGCAATATAAACATTTTCCATTTGCTGAATATGCTAAATACATATAGGAAATTGTTGATTATGATTTCTAATAAATTAATAAAGTTATTTCTGATGTTTTATTCATAAGTCTTGTTTAATTATTCCTGAAAGCTAAATACGGTAGTTCAATTTATGCATGCACATTCATTTACCAAAATAATGCTCTGCCTTTTGTCCTATTCCTACTTTACCAATCACTTATAATTTTAGCCACATGTTACATTGCATTATAATGAGTGAAGTAATCTAAAAAAGAATGTATTGATAACTTATAAAATGCATAGATTATATTGTATCTCTATAATTTTATCTGGATGTGGTATGGGTGCTTTAAGTAACCTATCATTAAACTGTGCTTTGTGTTTTATTTTTCAGTTTTTAAAAACAATGTTCCTTGAATTATGAATCCAAACATTAGATTATATTTCTTGAACTCAAAAATAGAATATTCCCTAACTGAAAATATGATAATGGTGTACATATAATTATCTGGAGATATTTAGACACAAGGGTATATATTATACAATTATGTGATGAAACTTTTATCTTCATTTGAATCATTTAATGTAATTATAATCTTAGAAATGAGGTATAAAAAATCTACTTTTGTGTGCAAGAGTTTTCAAATATAGTGTGTGTTTCATCTACTTGACTTCAGTTTCAACTTACAGTTCTTATTTTCTGGTCAGAATTAATTGACACTACATGCAATTTAAATTTTTAAAGATGTACCAGTCTAACGATGAATTTGTTAGGCATGGGTATGGTTAAGAAAATAGACATGAGAATTCTCTTGGACACATAAGGTGGAAGATGCACTTTCTCAAAAAACATACTACAGACAAGATACAAATAAAATAAAAGTTTTTCAACCGCACAAAATTCCAGATACAACCAAACCAAGAGTTTAAAGCAAAACACTGATGCTTCGCTGAGTCCTTACAGGCCATTTCACTAGCCAAAATATTGACTTACAAAACCATCTATTGAGCAAAAGCACCAATTTACAAAACAGCCTCTAAGGGTATGCGCATTCATTTTTTATGAGAAAAGCTGAGGGTATTAATAATAGTGTTAAGAAAGCTATCTTCATGTGGTAATTAAACATCAACTTTGAAGAGCTCATTAAAATTATCATTTTTCAGTACAAAGTCTAGGAAGTCACAGATTACTCTTAAACATTCCTAGCTGATGCACTCCTGACAGATAAATAAATGTTAGATGCCACGTTCATTTCTTCAATTAAAATTATTCCCTAGCCAGACACCACTGTGCTCCATAAAGGGAAGGAAACCATTGCACAGCAAATTTTGTTAAAAAGTGCAGTATATATACACACTTGGCTAAGATTACAAAGGGGATTGGCAATACCAAGTGCTGACAAGAATGTGCCGCACCTGGATCTCTCATATTTTGCTGGAGCATATGTGAAATAGTGCCTGCAGGCGTCGTATTGTGGTGTCTGATCCCGTTAGACCTCAGAAGCTAAGCAGGCTCGGGCCTGGTTAGTACTTGGATGGGAGACCACCTGGGAACACCAGGTGCTGTAGGCTTGGGAGAAGGACCTGGCAACCCACTCCCAAAAATCAATCCGCCATTGAAAACCCTATGAATCACAGAGAAGCACTGACAACAGTGTTTTGCCTGTTGTACGTAGGGATGCTATGAGTTGCATACTGACTCGATGGCACCTAACAACAACAACTCTTTGTGAGTCAAACTAGTTCAAAATTAAAAAAAAAAAATTTAAATTGTTGTAAATAAATATGCATTAGAGTAATGACTCCAGTCCTTCCCAGTTTGCTGCTGGTGAGGTTGTGCCTCGCACCGAGGTGTCTGGGGTACAGCTGGTGAGGAGATTCTGTTAGCCTCTGGCTACGTTCACTGGCGCGACTTTGCTCTTGTTTGGCCCTGGTGCCCGAGCGTTTCTGTGGATGGGGCTGCTACAGTAACTGTTCACAAGAGCACGCGTCTCGGGAACACCATTTCACTGGTAAACAAACCTTGGTTGCTGAAAAGTCGTGTACTGGATGTTGCCACTAAAGGAGAGTGCTGGTTCACCTCTCCCAGGTTAAACTTACGACAGTAAATATTTACAGGGATGCGGTAAGCCAGCCGGGAGCCTGGAACTCTGTCCCCGGCCGTGGGTCACAGTGAGCAGCTCCATATTCTCCTTGTTCCGGACAGTGGGTCGCCTTCACTCAGACAGGAAACAGATGCCCTCGGGGACACGCTGTCCTCACAACAGACGGTAAGTGCCACGAGGGCTGGGGGGAACTCACAGAACCCGTAAAAGCCTCCGCTCAGCGATAGCATGTACTCTGCCTGTACTTTCTTTTTTTTTTTTTTTGGCAGTACTGGGGTTGAACCCAGGGCCTCGCGCCTGCATGCTCTGCAAGTGCTGGACCACTGAGCTGTGCCTCAGCCCATTTTTTTTACTTTTTGAGACAGGGTCTCACTAAATTACACAGACTGCCTCTGGTCTTGAACTTGTGATCCTCCTGCTTCCGCCTCCCGAGCTGCTGGGATGACAGGCGTGCGCCACCGCAGCCAGCCCTCTGCCTGTACTTTCTACTGGCCAAAGGAAATCCCAGAGCCAGGTCCAAAGGCAGTGGAGAAGGGAAATAAATGCTGGCTAAACAAAAGGGCAGCAAAGGTGGAGGGGAATAGATGATTGCAGGCCAATAATAGAATCTACCATCTGCAATAAGTATTGAGTCCAGGGTGTGACGCTTGCATCTCTTTAGCGTTGTGTGTGGACGTGGGACCAGCTTGTATGGGTTACGCGAGTTCAGCTCTGAGTTAAGTGAATTCAGAGGTGGTTGTCATGGGGGACGCAAATGAACTTATCTATTCAAATTAAAAAATGAAATCAGACTTTTTTGACACAAAGTAGGTCTGATTTGAATAATTAAATTGACATTGAAAACTGATTCTGTCAACTAGATTTTATAAAGGATGCTGCCTATGAACAAACTGAGCTAACGTTGAAGCTCTGAGGTTTTGTCAAAAGTCTATTTAAAGCACGTGATAGCAGAGAATAATTTTTTATTCTCATGATCAAGAGCTATTGAAATTAATATTTTCACTTTCCCAACTCATTCTGAATTTATTAGGTCTTGGAAGATGCCACTAAGTGAAAGAGATCTTTAAGTATTGTTTGAATGTCTTAATAAAGATCTTCTGGTGTATGCAATGGTCTGAATGATTGTGTAACCCTCAAACTTACATGTTAAAATCCTAACACCTAAGGTGATCCGATTAGGAGGTGGGGCCTGGGGGAGATGAACAGGTCATGAGGGTGAGGGTGGAGCCCAGATGAATGGCATTAGCACCTTTATTAATTATTATTATTATTATTATTATTATTATTATTATTTTGAGATAGTGTCTTTCTCTGTACCCCAGCCTAACCTCGAACTCACAATCTTCTTGCCTCCACCTCCTGAATGTTGGGATTACAGTGGTGTTCCACCACGTCCTGAGGATTGTTGTTGTTAGAGGCCATTGAATGGGGTCTGACTCAGAGTGATCCTATGTACAACAGAAACGCTCCCAGGCCCTATGCCATGCCCTGCACTATGGCAGGGCTTCTCTGTTATTCACGGGGTTTTCAATGGCTGATTGTTTCAGGATTGTTTTGGGAGTGCGCTGCCAGGTCCTTCTCCCCTTCTGTGGTGCTACGGATCGAACCCAGTACATCAGAGAGAACAGAGCAGCGATCTACCAACTGAGCTAAGCCCCAGCCCACCCTGAGGCTAATGCCTTACAAAAGAGACTCCAGAGAGCTAGCCACCCGTTCCCCACATGAGGACACAGCTTGAAAGCAGGTCCTTAACAGACACCAGATCTGCCTTGGCCTTGGACTTCTAAGCCTCCAGAATTGGGAGAAAAAATTTCCATTGCTTATAAAATACCAGTTTATTGTATTTGTTAGAACAGCCAGTGTTTGGCTCAGGCCCGGCAGAGGTCAGACCCTTGCCCTGACACCAAGTGGGTATCGGGGACCCACTGGACCGGGTTGGTGTGGTATGTTACATTTACATTTATGTTACATTTATGTTCCTCGGTCATTTATGTTTCTCTGGTCATTTATGTTTCTCTGGTCAAATGCCTAGTAATAATAGTTGTTATGATAACTCAAAACAAATGAAAATGTTCACACTTTAGAGCCTATTTTCATAAGAAATTTTAAAATATTGATATTTTAATTTGTACACATAGATCTATCACAGAAAAATATGACTGGTAAAACATTAGATTTCTAATAAAAAAATGTTAACAGACGGCTTTTTCCTTCGATTTTAGGGATCAAACCCAGGGCCTGTTGTATGCTAAGCATGTGCTTTACCTCTAAGCTATACCCCTAACCCCGAACTGAGGTTTTATGAGTTAAGTGGAATGGAAATACAAGACAAATGAGAAAAATAGCCACATAAAAATTTAGTTTGTCAATGAAGAATCTGGGTATTTTTAAAGTGGATAATGGCAAATATTAAATCATTATATTGCACAGATTCCACTGGATGCATTTTAAAGTATCCAATTTCACATTCATCTATTTCCTAAAAGTATTTAACTGATACATTAAAAGCCATAAAAATTGTACATATCAACAGGGAGATCGAGGACCCTGAGTTTCCGGATGTAGGGCAAAGGTGATTGCCCAGGGAACAAGCCTCAGACCTCCAAGGGGCCTAGATAGGCCCCGGGGTGAACTGCCTCTCTAGGCAGTGCCCTACATACCTTGTCTTATCTCCTTGCCTGAAGTGGCCCTGTTCATAGTAACGTTAAAAAAGCTCTCACTGCCACAGCTTTTTGTCTCTTTAAGCTGCCCATTTTCCATATCTCCCTATTCTACCATTTTCTCTATTTTTCCATAAATCTGGCTGAACACAGCAAGCAGTAATCAAGCCATGCCACCTACATCTCACTGCCCCCAAGATATGTACTCTGCCAAGTTAAGTAGTTCATAACTTGTAAATTCACTCTCACTCAAATCTTTAGGGCATGAACACTATGCACTTCAGCTATTTTCTAGAATATAATATGGACCACCTCTAGTCCGATGGGCAACAGAGTCCTCATTTTACTCTAGGACCCTGTGAGCCCTGCCTGCATCTCTATGGGCAGCAGTGTTCTGGTCTTCCTTACTCCCACCAAAACAGCTCCTCGAGCCCTCCAGGGCTTCGCTCACGCACATCTCCAAATTCTTTCAGACTCTTCCTGCCAAAACAAATTCCAAAAACAGCCTAAGAACAGCATGGTCAGGTTTCCGCACAGCAATTCTCCTGTACCAGTTTTCTGTCTTTGTCAGCTGTTGTCCCCATGGCAGAAAAACCGGCCGAAGCTATCTTATAGAGAAGAGACATTTTTTGGAAGCTCACAGGGTTTCAGTCCACAATGGTGGCAGCAGAGGCAGGGCCTGTGTCAGATGACCTCACAGCACCGTAGGGAAGGAGGCGGAGAGAGACTGGGGCTATGTATCTAGATAAAAAACCTCCAAACGCCCGCCCCCAGGGAGCCAGTTCCACCAAGTAAGAAACCCACCTCCTAAAGTGTCATAAACTCCCCAAACAGCACCCCCTCCTGGGGAGCCTTTCAAGCGCAGGACCATTGAACCACAATCGGAGCCAAACCATCACACGGAAGGAAGAGTGATTCTGTCTCCAAACCATCTTCAGATTCGAGAATGCGGCCTCACCTGCTGCCACAATTTCCAGGCTGCCAACTGCTATGCAGGGTTTGGATTTTCCAGGCCCAGAATCACACAGGCCCATTCCTCAAAGTCCCAAGCTCTTTCTCTTTACACACACACACACACACACACACACACACACACGCACGCACACAATACACACACATACAGAGTGTTAACCTTTCTTTTTTTTTTTTTTTGTCATTTTATTTTGGGAAAGTTTTCTTAGTTTTATCTTCTAAGGTTTCTGTCAAATTATTTTTTATTTTAGCTGTAATACTTTTAATTTCTAAGAGTGACTTCTCTTCCTTCAGTACTAGGGGGTTGAATCCAGTGCCTCATACATGCTAGGTAAGCTCTTCACCACTGAGCTGCACCTTCAGCCACTCTTTTCTTTTCTTTTCTTTCTTTCTTTTTTCTTTTCTTTTTTTCTTTTTTTTTTTTTTTTTTTTTTTTTTTTTTTTTTTTTTTTTTTTTTTTTTTTTTTTTTTTTT
>VMDO01014778.1:0-12176 GCA_007922755.1 Pedetes capensis | reverse complement strand
CCACTTTTTTTGAGACAAGGTCTTACTAAGTTACACAGGCTGCCTGTGATCCTTCTGCCTCTGCCTGCCAAGTTGCTGGGATTACCAACATGTGCCACAGCATATATATATGTAGCATTCACAATGCCATATATATATATATATATATGTATGTATATATATATATATACATATATATACACATATGTATATACATATATATATATATATATATGTAGCATTCTTTCCTTATTTCAGAAAATATTTTCTAAATCTTTCTGAGTGTATCACTGTCAATTCTTCTGAAGACTTTTCATTATGGTATTGTCATTTTTTTTAATGACCAAAGTCACAGACTATCCTAAATCCTACTTCCCAGGAGAATTGTTGTTGTTGTTGTTGGGTGCTGTCGAGTCGGTATCCGACTCATAGTGACCCTCATAGGGTTTTCAATGGCTGACTGTTTCGGGATTGCCTTGGGAGTGGATTGCCAGGCCCTTCTCCCATTTTTGCGGTGCTGGGAATTGAACTCGGGGCCTCAGAGACTGCAGCACAGTGCTCTACCCACTGAGCTAAATCCCAGCCCTCCCAGGAGAATGGGTGAACAATTTGGTACACATCATACAATTGGACATCTTACGGCCACTAAAGTTGTAGTGTCTTACACAAGCACTCAGATTTACAAGTTGTGTCTTACACAAACTAAAGTTGTAGGTTTGAATGTGGATAAAAAGAAAAACATAAAAGTGATGAAAAAAGCAAACTACGGAGACATATGCCATTTTAAATCTATTTACAAAGGGTTGAACAATCTGCAAAAACAATATTGTATATTGCTTGTGGGTCCATCTATATGTAATCAATATCGTAAATCATGTAAAGGAATGATGAACTCCAAATTCAAAAGAGTAGTTATATATGGGGAGGCGGGGAAATTGAATTGGAGGGTTCAAGAAACTGCTATTTCTAACAACTTCTTTCTAAAGCAGAGTAATGGGTGAACAGATATTCATTATATTTCTTTGGCTTTAATATTTAAAATTTTGCAAAACAATATTTTTATTTATATGAGATAAATGAGGAGATTATTTCAAAAATAAAATTAAAGTTTACAGGAAGATCACATTTTACTTAAAATAGGAACAGAAAAAGGGATCGATCGTTCCTCAGCCTTTTGGCCAAGATGGAGTGAAGAAATAGAAAAGGAACGTGTGAAAGCCAGGTCTCTGCTTAGACAAATTAGAATAAAAACACAGGGAGAGCAGAGAAGATATGACCCAGCCCCCAGCTGTACTTTAGGAGATGTAAGTAAATAGTCTACTTTTGCTTAATTCTAACCAAAAGGGATAGTCACCTGCACGTATTTGTACAGAAACGAGAAGGAATTGCAACAGAAAGGAAGTTATACAAGCAGAAGGTAAGGTTTCCTAGCATACTAAGACAACCTCTCTGATTGTAATTCCCAAAAGGTGGCTGTTTGGACTCAGGTGGAAATCGATAGGTGCGGCATATGGCTTCTGCTTCGGGAACGTTACGGATGGCTCTGGAAGTGGGGGTGGAGGAAAGGAGGGAGGCAGAGGCAGAGCTTTGGATTGTGCGTAAATTTGAGTGCTCTTGATGGTGTGCCCGAGAATTTCTTGATCGCTCTGAATGCCTGGTGCTTCATCCTGCCAGCTGGGCTACCACTGAGACACAGAAGTCCAGGGTGGCCTGGTCTGCATTGCCGCGCTCACTCTTCCTGTCAGCATCTCTGTGCACAAGCGTCTCTGGAATGGAAGCAGGCAGCACCACCCCTACCCCTCCCCACCCCCAAGGGACATTTCTGACCCGGCCGGTAATGATGCCACTGAGGCAGCCTGCTGTCTCTTCTGCCCTCCCCTCTCCTTGTCCCACCTCAGAGGGTTGAGAAGACCCCAAGAAGGATCCAGAGAAGGAGGTTCCACATCCCTAAACAGATTATTTCAGTAACAAATGGCTTGTCCTACGTTCCCCACCTCTTCCCACTCAGTCCCCAGGGCAAACGCTCACTGTGGCGCTTTCCAGCCTTTTCCTCCAGTGTTTACCTACGTGTTTCCACGTGAAATAAACTACAATTTTGTGACTTCTCAATTTTAGAAGCTATGTGTTGATGTCCTGCTATAAAAGATGAATATTTAGTCCACACATTTCTCCTCTCTTTTTCCATATCTGCTCAATACAGTTTATCAACATGTTGGCTAAATTGGTATCTAAATTATTGGAACAGTGAGATGCCAAGTCAAGTGCCATGATTAAGTTTCATCTCTTTGATAACTTTTTATTTTTCTTAGAGTTAAAATGCTTGTTTTCCACTTACTTAATTTTTTAAAGCGTCTACTACTTTTTCCAATGATTCTCACATTCTCCAACAGCCTCTCATTATAATTTTCCACATGGTTAAGCACATATCACTTTCTCTTGCTAACCCAAAATAAACAACACTGTCCTTGAGCTGTCCGTTCTGCTTCAGCCTGAACCACCAATTCCCTAGACTGGCTGGCACGACAGTCATTTGAGACTTGCCTCTGTGTCATCCTGAAAAGTCCCTTTGTCTCCCTCTTCCACTTGATTCATGAATTCCCTGACCCTATGCTATGTTGTTGTTGTTGTCAGGTGCCATCAAGTCCGTATCCGACTCACAGAGACCCTCATAGGGTTTTCAATGGCTGACTGTTTCGGGATTGCCTGACCCTCATAGGGTTTTCAATGGCTGACTGTTTCAGGATTGCCTGGGGAGTGGATTGCCAGGTCCTTCTCCCATTTTTGTGGTGCTGGGAATCAAACTCGGGACCTCAGAGACTGCAGCACAGTGCTCTGCCAACTGAGCTAAATCCCAGCCCCAACCCTATGCTATGCTCTCGGTTTATTCCATCATCCTGACAGACTAGATCCTGCAGTAGCTTCTCAGGAGGGGAGTGCATGAGGCCAGTGTGACTGGCCCAGTGGATAACGTGCGTAGGTACAGAAGGCTGGGTGGAGAGTCCTGTTGTGTTAGCCAGCTTTCCCTTGCCATAACAAAATGCCTAAGACAATCAACCTATAAGGAGAGAAGTTTCAGGAGTTTCGGTCCACGGTCAGTTGGCTCTGTTGCTTTGGGGTCTGTGGTGAGGCAGCGCACCGCAGTGGAGAGCGCGTGGTGGAGCCGCTCAGGTTGTGGCAGCCAAGAAGCAAAGATAGAAAGAAAGGTGTCGGGGATTTTAAAATGCACCCCATAACTAGGGTCCTTCATACCAGCCTGAGGGACTGACCTCTAGGTGATCCCAGGGCCACATTCTACTCACTCACTCCTACCCCTCCCGTCGAGTGAGCAAAGATGGCCCCTGACCAGCCTGACCAGCCTCAACCACCTCAATTCTGATTGGCTACCCCTAGCATCTCAGTTAAATAACTGCCCCTACCTGGCAGGTATGACAGTTTACCTGCTGTACCTGTCAGGAATGTGCCCTGATTGGCTAACCCCAGTACACGCCCCCCCCCGGACCCCATATAAGCAGGGTGCCAGGACCCTCCTCACCCTTCATCTCTCACTGTCCCTCAACTGCTTTCCAGATCCCATCACCTCAATTCAGCGCTCCCCAATCCAGCAGAAGATCTCCAAGCAAGCCGACGCATCAAGACTGGGGCCGTGAAGTACGGAAGGCTACAAGCAAGCCAACAAGAGCCCCCAATTCCTCCCATCCTTGGGAAGGAGGGAGGCAGAGAAGGCGAGCTGCGAGAGTCAAGACCATCGGACCTCCAGCCCAGTGGAACACCAACTGCTTGTAGCTGTGCCTTTAAGGCTGAGCTGTTCCACCAGTGAGCCTGCAGCATTCTATGCTGCAGGCTCTGAGCTAGCACTTGAGCACTTGACAAGGGCTGCTTGCTGGTTGCACCCCACCTGGGGAGTAACCCAATAAACTTCCCTCTCCTGTTTCCCACAGAAGGTCTCCCAAGGTCCTTCTTTGGCGCCTCCAGCCACCACAGCAACCCAGTCCAGTGGGTCCCCGATACCCACTCGGTGTCAGGGCAAGGCTCTGACCTCTGCCGGGCCTGAGCCAAACCCCAACAGAAAGGAGGGGATGGAGTCTCACTACCACCTGCAAGGGCACACTCCCAACATCCTAACTGCCTCTGACAAGGCCCCACCTCCCAAAGGGTCCACACCTCCCAACAGTGCCATCATCTGGGGACAAATTACAGGACATTTAAGATCCAAAGCCTAGCACAGGCTCACTTGAGCTCATTTTCCTTCGGTGCCTGGGTGGTTGTTGGCAAGTCCTGGTCCTTTACACGGGACTTGATTTTTCTCTCCGGAAGTTTTGGAAATCTTTTCAAATGTCATTGGTTTCCTAGAATTAGAGCCTCTCTGTTGGTCTTCTCCTCATCCACTGTGCCAGCGCTATAGTTCTTTTAGTTCTTAGAAATTTAATGGACTCATTTTTGTAGTTTCCCCTCCAGTTTGTCTTTGTATAATATCTATAGATCAGTTGTTATACCTCTTACATTGATATTGTAATTTTCCTTTCTCTTCTATTAACATCTCTTTGACTTTTTGTTCTGGAAGATTTCCTCAACTTTATTTTCTACCACTTCCACTGATTTTTTTTTTTTCTAATCTCAGTGATCTTATTTCAATCTCTATACTTCTTGTAGTTGTTGTCGTTTGCCTTTACATAACATCTGGTTTTCTGTTATTGGTATAATACCCTCTCTCTCTAAGGATGTTAATTGCCGTGTGTGGCAATTAGTTTTTTTCCATAAGTTTTCTCTCTATCTCTTTTTCCTATGAAATTATTTTACAATTGTTCTTTGGGATTCGTGGAGAATTATTCCAGGACCTCCTAGGAATACCACAATCTTTGGATACTCAAGTTCCTTATAGGAAACAACATAGTATACAACTTGATTTATACATATATATATATATATATATATATATATATATATATATATATATATTCCTTTTCCCAGTGTCCTACCCCTGGCCTTCTGCACTGGGGCCAGGTTACTGAGACAGAAAAGCAATGATGTGCTGCTAAATATTTAACAGCCAGCTTTCTGGGCAGGAGCGCTTTGATTTATAGTATTTGCCAATTTCCATGGTGTAAATACTCCCACAACAGCCAGTTTCAACCTACCAGTATAAGCTCATGACTAGAGGGGAACAGCAAGAGCTCAGCGTCAGCACCAGCCAGTATAAGAAAGAGTGCATGATGTTGCGGTCAGGGTGGGAACACTCAGAAACAGGAGGGGAAAAGGATGTGAGCATTCACGACACAAATAACAGAGGCCTCCATTTTTAAAAATTAAGACTAGTTTCTAGCCAGGCATGGTAGCACATGCCTGTAAGCCCAGCATCTCAGGGGGTAGAAGTGGGAATATCTTCAGCTTGAGGCCAGAGGCAGCCTGCGTAACTTAGCGAGACCCTATCTCAAGATAGAAGAGGAAGAAGTGGGCTGGGGATGCAGTTCAGTGATAGAGCACTTGCAAAGTGTGTGAGAGACCTGGGTTCGAATCCTCCCCCCAGTACTGCAAAAACAAAGAACCTAAGACTCTTCCCTAAAATGAGAGGGCAAGTGGCAGCTTGTTTTAGTGCTATACAGCAAATTCCCCCAATTTCTGCCAGTGTAAAAACCCTCAGAATCCGAATGTTTTTCCTTTTTACGCCTGCCCCCAGAAAAGGATAACAAATGCTTGGTATACCGGGTCATTTGTTTTGTCTCCCATGAGATCTGGCAGCAGCCAAGGTGGCCGTGCCCTGAGTGAGATCTGAAAACCTCACCTGACTGAGGGTGAGGCTCAGAGGCAGAGCAAGTGCTTAGCATGCTCAGGGCCCAGGGTCCAATCCCCCAGCACTGCAGAAATGAATAAATAATAAACAAGTAAACAACAACAAAGCCCTCCCCAGGAGAGGGAGGAGGCCCTTCCCGCTGACCCTGAAAGGATCTTGACCTTCGGTTTGGGATTGTGGGGTGGGTGGGAATGGCAGGGGTTGCAGGGTGTGGGTGACGAGGCATCTCAACCAGGAAGACTGAACATGTGATAAGAGACCTGGGCAGAAGGAAGGGAAGGGAAAATGGCGGCCACTGGAGCAGGCAGGGTGCTGTTGCTCCAGCTGCCGTTTCTTGCCCGTGAGTTTAATGACAAGGTTCCTCCCCACCCCCCCCAGCTAAGCATGCCCTCAGGATATCCCCTGCTGCTGCTGCCCAGCCAGGCCTCGAGTCTGCTTCAAATGCAATCAGAGAGCTCCCCAGGCCTACAAAATTGCATGTGGTCTCAAAAACAAACTCCCACTCCAACATGTCCTGCTCTGGAGACTGCAATCTCCCTGATGCTGTCTCCCAGAACTCCGCCGCTCTGACCACAGGCTCCTCCCACACAGCCAGCAGGAGCACGTGCAAACCCACCATGTAATTTTTGTCTGGAAGGGAGAGATCCTGATGTTACATCATTTTCCTAGAGATCCCTTGAGCTAATAGGGCCTAAATAAGACCCTTCTTGGGGCCAGCTCCGGACATGCCTTTCTTGGACTCTTCCCGCCTAGCTTCCATGACCCTGCACAGCTGTCACATAAAATGTCTCTTTTTATCCTCAGAACAGTGCACCTAGGCAGGCTTTATTTCTGCTTCCTGGGACAGCCCAGTGAAAGGTTCCGCAGAGCAGCCTGGTCAAGTCACACCTGAGGGCCTGGTTCCTGGTGACCACCTTCACCCCCGCCCCTGACCCACAGGCCTGACACAGAGAGACTGCCAGAACCCCCGCAGAGCGCCAAGCCACAGTGGCCTAGAAAGGAATGCCAAGCCCACAACAGAGCGTTTCTCATCCAGCTTTTTTGGCAGCTTGGAGTCAGGGAGGGTTGGTGGCCAGCCAGAGATGGGTGGCAGAATGATGAAACTATGAAGCCCACAGCACGAGTTTGTGCTGCTGCGGGAACGGGACAGACTTTCGTGCCCACCAGCGTGGGCTCGCTGTGCACTCGCTCCGGTTAAAAAGAGGGATGGTGCAGAGCAGGCACAGGGGTGAGATCAGGGGACGGAAAGAAGGCTTGCTTTTTCTGCAATGTTCTGTTTTCCTTTAAAAGAACATGTGTTCGTGTGTAGGGCACTGCCTAGAGAGGCATTTTGCCCCAGGGCCTATCTAGGCCCCTTGGAGGTCTGAGACTTGTTCCCCAGGCAATCACCTTTGCCCTACATCTGGGAACTCAGGGTCCTCAAGCTCCCAAAGATGGTGCTGGCATCCAATCCCTCTCCTCAGACCCCTTGACACTGATTGGCTATTTCCAAACCACCGAATGGCTCTTGATTGGACTGTTCAGGAATCATCCCTGATTGGCTACTTTTACAAAACCAAATTTGCATATCCCCTCTGATTGACCGAGACCTGTATGGGGTGACTGCCTTTGATTGGTGCCCAGCCAGCCCCTGGAGAGTATATAAGGGCAGTACACCTAGCAGTCTGAGTCCATTCCATCCACAGGGACAGACTAGGAAACAATAAAGAGCTGTTGGAGCAGAGCACTTGGAGTCGGCGTCTTCACTGGGAAGAAAGAAGCAAAGAGCCGTCGTGGGCATCAGCCTCCAAGCCTGCCTTTCTCAAGGCTTCTCAGAGAAGCCATGGGCATGAGCCTCCTTTCCAGGCAGCACGGCTCTTGGGTGCTTAGCTCCCCCTCACCAGACAGTGGGTCTTTGGCAGCTGGTTCCCGCTCATGGCTGGAGCGAATACAGTGGCAGGGCAACGCCCCACATTCATGCATAGTTGTGTAATTAGAAGCGATCTTTAAAAATCGAAAGGAAAAAGCCATTGCTGCCGTGTTGAAAGCCCTTGAGTTCTGGGGCGGGGGCTGGCGGCTTCCTAACACACTGTGCGACTGTCTCAAACACGCATCCTACCACAGTCACTCAGGCCAACCAATGTGCAACACCTGCTGCCGCGGATTGCAGGCCCAAAGCCCTGGTACCTCAGGAACGTGGGAGGGGCAGACCCAAGGGCTTCCTGCCCGTCGATTTCCCTCCAGGGACAAAACACCTAGAGGATCCACCTATAAGGAGGAAAGACAAGTTTGGCCATGGCCACAGAGCTTTCAGGTCACCGTCACTTGGTCCCATTGGTTTGGCCTGTGGCAGCACATGACAAAGGAGGCCGGGTCCCTTCAGTGCTGCCAGGAAGCAAGGAGAGAGAGGGGACAGGGACAGGGTCCAATCTCTGTTAAGGGCTCACCTCCAGTCACTTACCTCCGCCACCTCCTCAAGGTTCCACCACGTCCCAGTGGCTTCCCGGGCTACGGATCAAAGCTTCACCACACGGGCCTTTGGGGACATGCAAGGGCCACAGTGAATGTCCAAATTCTTTTTTCTAACTGTTACGGGAAAAGATGCATCGCCATTGTTGTTTTTGTTGTTAGGTGCTGTCCAGTCGAGTCGGACTCATAGCGACCCTCATAGGGTTTTCAATGGCTGACTGTTTCAGGATTGCCTTGGGAGTGGGTTGCCAGGTCCTTCTCCTGTTTTGTGGTACTGGGAATCGAACTCGGGACCTCAGAGACTGCAGAGCGGCGCTCTACCAACTGAGCTAAATCCCAGCCCACATCGCCATTAATCCCCCTCAAAATCCACCCCGTAGTTTCGAACACCCTTACCCCGTGGTTCTAGCCACTTTCTGAAGTGGTTCTGGAAGTCCTCTTTGGCAAGTGTCTTTAGTTGTGCCATCGTGGTGGCCTCCAGGTCCTGAATATATCCAGAACGCGTCCCTTTCATGATCATTTGGACTTTAGGGAAGAGCCAGAAGTCACACAGTGTCAGATCCGGTGCAGAGGGTGGATGAGAACACATTGTCCCGTTTTTATTTGACAGAAATTACCATACCAGAAGCAATGTGTGACATGGAGGGTTATTATGATGGAGGGTGAAACTAGGGACACTCAGGGAAGAGGCCTTCCAGAATGGCTTCAGAAAGTGGCAAGAACCTGGCACGGCGCACACCTATCATCCCAGCGACTCGGCGGACAGAGGCAGGAAGACCGCAGGTTCAAGGCCAGAGGCAGCCTGTGGAACTCAGTGAGACCCTGTCTCAAGATAAAAAATAAAAAATGGGTCGGGGGTGTAGCCCAGTGGCAGAGCACTTGCAAAGTAGGTGCAAAGTTCTGGGTTCAACCCCAAAGTACTGCAAAAAAAAGAAAAAAGAAAGAAAGAAAGAGAGAAAGAAAAAAGAAAGAGAGAGAGAGAGAGAGAGTGAGAGAGAGAGAAGAGAAAGAAAAAGAAGAAAGGAAGGAAGGAAAAAGGGAAATGAAATGAAAAGAACAAAGAAACAAAAAAAGAAAAGAAAAAGAAAAAAGAAAAAGAAGAAAGGAAGGAAGGAAAAGGGAAATGAAATGAAAAGAAAAGAAACAAAGAAAAAAGAAAAAAGAAAAGAAAAAAGAGGAAAAAGAAGAAAGGAAGGATGGGAAAGGAAATGAAAAGAAAAGAAAGACAGAAAGACAAAGAAAGAAAGAAAGAAAGAAAGAAAGAAAGAAAGAAAGAAAGAAGGAAAGAAAGAAAGAAAGAAAACAAAGAAAGAAAGAAAAGAAAAGAAAAGAAAAGAAAAGGCAAGGATAGAACAAGGCTGTTGAAAACCAAGGGGAATATTTTGATGGTGCAAAGTCTTGCGGTCCACTCCTCTAGTGGCTCGCAGTTGTCCGGGGTTACGGGCAAGGTCTCGGGAGAAGGCTCTCACTCACACGAAGGCAATTTTGCACACACTTCCTGGGAACACTCGAAGTCCTCCAGGTCTCCAATGTCGTTCAACAGATGAGGAAACACAAGCCCAGGGAGGCTGAGGGGACTCCAGCTGCCTGTTAATCACGTGGCCAGGATGCTAAGGCAGCTCCCCGGACCCTGCAGCCATCCCCAGAGAAACTCGCCGCAGGCCCCCATGCTGGCTCAAGGCCAGAGGGCGCTCCTGCTGCTGCTATGATTTGTGCCAGTGACCTGGCTCTTTGGTGCCTCAGTTTCCTCAACTGAAGCCGAAGATGGAGGCTTAGGAAGAGGACCTCTTCATGGTGCCTGTCACCTTGGCATTATATCAGTGTTCTCGGTAATACGTTTACAGCCAAGGATGCCCTCAGGAGATAGGCAGTTGCCCCTGGCCACCAAGCAGTGTGTGACTCCACTCCCAGGACTTAACCCCCAAGCCCTTGGTCCTGAACCCCCAGCTTCTCCCCAGACCCTGGCAAGCTTGCCCTGTCCTGCAGAGGAGGGAGGAGAGAGAGCAGGAGGAGGGGGAGCGGCAGAGAGGGGGCAGTGAGGCCAGCCTGGGCCAGGAGGGGCGGAGCTGCACCCCCAGGAGACCCAGACCCCCACGGGGCGGGGGAGGAGGGAGGGCGAGGGAGATGCAGGGCCAGGTGGCCTTGAGGGGCTCCTGAGAGCAGCTCCGGCTGAGAATCCTCCCAGTCCCCTCCCTCCCTGGAACTGGGGCCAGCCCAGGGACACTTTCAGTTTTGTTTTCTTGTCTGCAAGAAACGAAAGTCCACAGAGAGCCTCGGCCGGCAGACAATGGAGGGCGACTTCCAGGTGTGCGGGAACTGGTGAGCAGCCACTTTGCCCAGCAGCAGCGAGGCTGGCCACAGGGTGGAGGGGCAGCTGTTTGTTTCCCAAAAGAGCAGAGCAGGTCCCGCACAGAGGCCCCAGGGCAGGCAGTGGGGAGTAGGAACCCCGAGGGGGGGAAGGTGGGGACCCTGTGGCCCTCTGGACAGAGTGGACAGCTGTATGCTGACTGCCTGGCTGTGTCAGGCTCTCCTGGTCAGCCTGAAAGTTAAACGGCCAGGGGAGTTGTCCCTAACAGCCACTCCTACTTGTCAGAGCTTAGGGGGCCATTGGGGGGGGTACTTGGGAATGAACCCAGGGCCTCCCACATACTTAGCAAGGGCTCTACCACTGGGCTGCACCCCTGGCCCATTGTTTATTTTTTATTTCGAGACAGGGAGACGCTAAGTTGTGCAGGCTGCCTCTGACCTCGAATGTGTGATCCTCCTGCCTCAGCCTCCTGCGATGCTGGGATGGCAGTGTGGGCCACCCCACCCTATAGAGCTTAGATTACAGGGTCTTCACAGCCATGTGTGGAAGGGCAGGCTCAGGGACCGGGCTGGGAGGTGGGGCAGGGTGGACCAAGGCCAGGGGAGCAGACCCAGCCCAGAAAGGAGCCCTGCTCCCCAACCGCCCTGCCTGCAGCAGGAACTGGACGGAGCCTCCCAGAGAACTGCACCCACCAGACCTCTCCAGACCTCTGGATCCCTCACATCTTGGGAATGACTCAGGGCAGGCTGGGCTCCCTGGGAAGAACACAGGGACCAGCGGCGAAGCCACCAGCGTGTGTCCTCCTGGCAGCTCGTTCAGACCAAGGGCAGCGAGCCTTTCACAGCTGCTCCGTGGCCACGTCCCACGTGCCGGGGACTTGGGCATGTGCCTCTCCTGGACTCTAGGACTTTGGGGCTGTAGGCTGTATGGAGCTGCAAGAGTGGATAGAAAGCCAGGAGGCCATTCATGGGTGACGAGGATTGTTAGAGAGACTTCCTCTACCCAGCGAAAGGGAGGCCCTGAGCCTGGTCTCACGAGGGCCTCCGTTAAGGGCCTCAGGGGCCTCTCTGGATGCTGCCGGAGGTGAGCTGTGGGCAGGGGACGGGCGAGCGGCCTCTCCCTCTCCAAGCCTCGGGAAGCCCTTGGAGGTTCAGAAGTTGGCACGGCCCATGCAGGTGTGGCACTGCAGAACTCACCAGCTTGGGCCAACAACAGGCACCAGAAAACAAGAAGGAGATTCAGAAGGGCTGGCTGTTTGTTACGTCATTTCATTACAGCTTTACTGAGGCTTAATTGACACAGGATAAACTGCACGTCTGTAAAGGACGGTTGGACACATTTTGACAGGTGACAGACCCATGCATCATCCTGCGATCCAGGAAATGAACCCATCCACCGCCCCAAAGTCCCCCTGCACCCCTGGTGACCCCTCGCTCCTGCTCCCTCCTGCCCACTGACCTGGGCGATGCAGGGTTTGTAGGCGGCGCTGGGCGATGCAGGGGTTTGTAGGTGGCGCCGGGCAACACAGGGGTTTGTAGGTGGCGCTGGGCGACGCAGGGGTTTGTAGGTGGCGCTGGGCGACGCAGGGGTTTGTAGGCACTCAAGGTGGCGCTGGGCGATGCAGGGTTTGTAGGTGGCACTGGGTGATGCAGG
>VMDO01014777.1:0-47614 GCA_007922755.1 Pedetes capensis | reverse complement strand
GAGAAAAATACTACAAAAGATAGAGAAGACTTGGATGGGAAACTTAGATGGGAAGGGGGGGAAGGGGAAAACATAGGGGAGGGTAAGGGGTAACCTATATGAATAATGTTTATCAAATTGCATATATGAAAATTGTCACAATGAAAAGCATGTCAAAATGAATCACATTATGATGTACATTAAAAATTTCTAATAAAAAAAAGTTTTTTCAGAAAAAAAAAAATACAGAGATTTGATTCAACTTAACTGTGACAGACATTACCTAAAATTGGAATTATATTCAACCTCAGAATCATCAATTCTTATAAAATACTGTCCTCTCTTCTGATAGATATCCTTCTTTAAAATTGCCTTCAAGTCTAGAGAAAATGTTTCGGGGAGATTCTAAAAAAAATAGACACAAATAAGAAAATCACCTTAAATAAATCAGTTAAAAAGACACAGCACTTTAAACATTTATTTAGTATCTAGACACCAGTAAGAGACAGTTCTAAGAACTGAACAGTGAAAACTCACTGTGTGTGTGTGTAAAATAAACATATATGTGTTCATGTATACATAAATTTTTTGCCTGACAAAGACATGTTTCACTTAAAAACTCTTTGGCCTCTATGCTCAGGGCACACAGCGCGAGGCCGTGGCATGAGAGCAGGGAGCCAGGTCCTCCCCCCACGCACCTGCAGCAGGACACTCTCTCCTCTTTTCATAGCGCTCTCGATCTTCTGCAGGTAGCCGCTGTCCTCGAAGGAGAGCTCTTGCAGCCTGGACCCTTCCATCTGCTGGATCCAGCGGTGTGCTTGCTTGTGCGGATCGATCAGCAGGGGCCACTGCTGGCTGTTCCTGACCAGGATGGCGTTCTCCGCAGAGTGCTGGCCCAGCGGCAGCCCCTGGCTCTGCCACCTGCGGACCTGGAATGGGGCCATTGGGGCTTTACTGTCTCATGGCTGCTACGCAGCTCCAGGGCTCTGCAGGGAACCACGGGGCCCACACAACCACTGCCCTGAGGAACTTAAATCAGCTTTAAAAGAACGAAGGAAACAATTTAAAACAACTTGGATATGACAGTTCTGTTACGGTGAGAAGGTATTCACTGAGTCATGCTTTTCTGTTTGTAAGGACATTTCTGCCTGCAGCCGTAGCCCTGTGCCATCCAATCCAGTCAGATCTCGGAAGCTGCTAAGCAGGGTGGGGCCTGGTTAGTCCTAGGATGGGAGACCACCTGGGAACACCAGGTGCTGTAGCCTTGGGAGAAGGACTCAGTAACCCATTCCCAAAAATCAATCAGCCATTGAAGACCCTATGAATAGCAGAGAAGCAGTGATAAAGTGTTTCGCCTGTTGTACCTAGGGTTGCTATGAGTCAGATACTGACTGGATGGCACCTAACAACAACACAACAACAACAACAACAACAACAACAACAACAACAACAACATTTCTAGCATTCATCACAGCAAAGATGGAGTGGGAAACAGGAAATAAATGTAAGGGAGAGGAGGTGCTTCCAGGGCTCTGGACTCGAACCCACATGTGAAACTGCAGCTACAGGGGTCACGGCTCGAATCTAAAGTGCCCCCCAAAGGTCACACATTGACCTCGTGTCCCTAGCTGGTGCTGCTGTTTTGGAGGCTGTGGAACTGTAGGAGGTGGGGTGCAGCTGGCAGAAGCAGGTCACTGGGGGGGGGCCCCACTTCCAACCATTCTCTCCCTGCTCCCAGCTGCTCCATCACCAAGGCCTACGATCCTCCAAACTGAGCCAAAGTAAATCTTTCCTCCATACTTGTTTCTGTCAGGTGCTTTGTCTTGGTGATGAAAATGCAATACGGAAATATACAAGAACGGTAACAGCTACTCTCACGCCTCCCACCCACTGAGCAACGTGTGCATTACCTACTCAAATTCCTAAAAACCATTTCTCAGATGCAGAAACTGAGGCTAAAAGCGTGGGTTCCTGCCCATCGTCACACTGTCAGAATAAGAGGCAGAGCTAGAGTTTGACTCAGCAGCTGACTCCAGCGCCTGTAAGCTCTTTGCTCCTTACATGGCCTTTTTCCTGCCACTCCTATTTCATGACAGTATCTGTGCATGAGAAGGAGAGGCCCAAAGAAGCCATGGAGCTAAGAGAAAAATCAAGGCACCAGGGGACTGCTGGCAAGGGAAGCAGGCACCTCCCTGGGAGAGGCAGATAATACACTTTAGCCCTGCAAAGGACTTTTGTTGAAGCCTGTAAAGAACTGCACGCTCTCCGATTCTACACGAGAGGAAATATGGAAAATGAGGACTAGTTCTCAAAAGCGCAAATATTCCTGTTGTTGCATACAGACTGCATTTGAGACCTGAGAGACGACAGGATTAAACATCGGCATGGTGAGAAATTATTTCCCCAGCCCAATGACAAACAGAATTTCTTTTTCAAACTCTAATCATTCTCCTAACTTTATGCCTTCTTTCTCATTTTACCTATGTATGATGTTAAGCACAAGTGGTGATGGTGGACAAGTTTTTACCATATACCCAATTTTGAAGGAAAAAAAAAATCTTTCACCAATGCATCATTTTTTCAATTATAACTTCTTTGCAGTATAGGCCACAGAATTCATATGGCCACAGGAAGTCCACTTGCTGGTCATGTCCAAAGCTCCTCCGTTCTTGCTGATCTTTGTGTGCTCATGCTATCAGTTACAGAAAGAATGGTGTGAAAATCTTTCTCTATGATTGTAGATTTGCCTATTTTTCTCTGAAGTTCTTTAAATGTTTGCTTAGTATTTGAGATTCCTAGGTACAAATTTAGAATTGTTAACATATTCTTGGAGAATTAAATCAATTCTTCTTATAAAATAATCTTATTTAATTTTAGTAATACTTTTTTGTCTGTAAGGTCTATTTTGCCCTTTTTAAAAAATAATCTAAGGTAAATTTTCTCCAATTTTAAATTCTCAATATCTACATGTTAGATGTGTTCTTTCAAAATAACATGATTTCTATTTTGTACTTTGGTTTATACTATTATATATCCTTACAATTTTAGATTTTTAACTGGAATATTTAGTCCATTTGCATCTAACATAACTGGCAATACATTTCAGTTTAAATTGGTTATTAGTATTAAGAAAATGAGAATTCAATATTTGTTTCTAAGATTTCATATGTTGGATGGTCCATTTAAGCAGAGTTATCAGGGAAGAAACCAACCTAAGTTTACTCTCTGAGGATATAAAGAAGAGTAGGAATATTTCTTTATTATATTCTGTGTTAGTTAGCTTGTGTGTTACCTGACGGAAACAAACTTATCGGAGGGACCAGTTACTGGGGCTCACACTTTAAATGATTTTAGTCCACAGGGGCAGAGCAGGCACATTGGTGGGGAAAGCCACCAGGCCTACGGCAGAAGACCTCACATCATGACATCAAGAAGCAGAGAAAGCTATTGGAACCAGAGGTCCAGGGGTACCTCCAAAAGCTGGCCCTCAGGAACCCACCTCTGCAGGTCGGGTCCCACCTCTCAAATTTCCACAGCTTCCCAGGACAGCACCACCACCTGGAGACCAAACATCCAAACACACGACCTTTGGAGGCACTGGATTCAAACTGTAACATCTTCTAACCATCAGCATAGGATTTACATATATGAGCATAGATGATATTCTTATTGTTGTTAGGTGCCGTCGAGTCGGTATCTGACTCATAGCCACCCTCATAGGGTTTTCAATGGCTGACTGTTTCGGGATTGCCTTGGGAGTGGATCGCCAGGTCCTTCTCCCATTTTTGCGGTGCTGGGAATCAAACTTGGGATCTCAGAGACTGCAGCGCAGTGCTCTAACAACTGAGCTAAATCCCAGCCCATGAGTATAGACACCTATTGATAAATTGATGGATGTGAGCCTATATTTTTGACTGTAGCTAAGAATGTCCCTTGTGGTTCAACACCTTAACTAATTTTATTAATGAAAGGAATTTCAGAGAGAGAAATTAGCTACTATATATTCATTAGGACAGGGCAGTAAGATTATAATGGGGAAAAGAATACTTTTTGAATTTTGTTTAGAAGATGAGGAACAGGAGAGAGATAACTAATTGAGGCATTAGAAAATAATTTAGGGAAAAGAACCAAGCCAAAACCTACACACATCCTTCAAAATCCAACCATAACAGCCACTTAACTAGGTGACATAAATATGTTACTACCTCGTTGTTTTGTGCCATCACTTCCATTAAAGAGAACTTAGAAGACAAAGAAATTTTGTTTTCAATGCACAAATTCTCCCACTGATTCACAATCAACTGGCGAAATTCTGGTGTTAAAACTCCACTGTAGACAATGCATGCAGCTGCAAGAAGGATGTCACCCAAGATTCCTTCCAATTTGTTGTCTATTTGATCGATTGTTTCTTGCCATCGAGTCTAAATATTAAAATAAAAATGAGTTGTTTTATATTATGAGACATTCTAAAAATTAATGGTCTCCAAGTTTGACCCATCATTGCTGTTACTATTACTATTCTCAAGCTGCAATTGTATAAAATTTGACAGATAACATTTAAAAATAAACTGACTTCTAAGAACAATACTGTCCTATACTTGAGTTTGTCAATAGTGTTACATTTGCTAAGACAGATACATGGTCATTCCAAATCCTTTGCGTAATAAAGCAAGACAATTTTAAAAGCATCAGGTCTAGTTGGGCATGGTGGTACATTCCCATAATCCCAGTACATGGGATTCTACAGCAAGAGGATTGAGAGTTTGAGGCCAACCTGGGCTGTATAATGAGAACTTGTCTCAAAACAAACAAAAAATTCATTCATTATATTATTAATGGTATTTAATAATAATAATAATAATAATAATAATAACCAGTATTTATGGAATCTCTACTCATCTCTCAGATACCTTACTGTAAAAATCCTACCTGACACTTTCACTACCCTGTTGAGTAAACGCTACTGACCACGAAATTCCCATGAGGACGTTCAAGCGCGGAGAAGGCAAAGCGGTTAGGGCCCGGCTTGCCCTTTGGCTGTGCAGCCCCCGCCTTCCATCCTTCATGTCCTTGGTCAGTCACTGACTGAGCCAGAACCTTCCAAACTCTGCGTGGTGCTGATGCTCTGCCGCCCGGCCCTCAGGACCTCAGTGGCTTTTTGAGGCTATGGCCTCCCCTTGGCTGGGATTGTTTCATACCATAACCCCCTTCTCCTCACTCATAAGATTCTTCAATGGTATGTATTTATTTAAATAATTAAAATAAATAATCTTGAGAATTTTGTAATATCTTTTGAGACAGCTGAGGTTTAACAAAACCACGATTCTAGTCAGTGCACTAGGGATTCAGACAGAAGTTAGGTGGGTGAACAAGGGGGAAATGAAGCAAAAGGGCAGGAGATGGCAGAACATCCTGATATCCACGCCCCCCTCCCCCAGCCCCATCTGTGTCTTATACATTTACCCCGGAGGTTCCAAGGCTAGGGAGGGAGAGCTCGAGACAAACTCAATTGAAGGCTTCAGACGGAAATGTGCTACTGTCTGAGGGAGCAGAACAAAGAGCCTCGGGTCTCCATAGACTCTTTACTTCTGTTTTTAGCTGACAGGATTCCTGTAATTCATCTGCATAAGATTTTCTACAGATCTCAATAAGAGATTGGACAGTGGGATAGTTTTAGGAGGTACACAATGGAGCCTACAGTGAAATAACCTTGGGGGGCCCGCTGAGCCCTGGGGAAATCAATGACGGAGACAAAAACAAGGGAACACATGCCTTCTCATCGCCCAGGACAGTGAGCAAGACAGACGCACAATGCAGGCGCCTGCTGGCCAGTTTTCTCCGATTTGCTAACAGTTGTTTTTCCGCAACAACATCTTTGTAGGTTGCCTGCAAAAACAGCAGATGCTCCTCAACCTGAAAAAGAGTGATTTCATTATTGAGAAAAACGTTGTTGTTGTTGTTAGGTGCTGTCGAGTTGGTATCTGACTCATAGCAACCCTCTGTACAATAGGGGAAACACTATTGTCAGTGCTTCTCTGCTGTTCATAGGGTTTTCAATGACAGATTGATTTTTGGGAGGGGGTTGCCAGGTCCGTCTCCCAAGCCTACAGCTTCTTGTGTTCCCAGGCGGTCTCCCATCCAGGTACTAACCAGGCCCGACCCTGCTTAGCTTCCGAGATCTGACGGGATCAGATGCCACCAGGCTACAGCTGCAGGCACTGAGAAAAATATCTTTCTCTTATTTTGTTTCAAGGATTTGTTGGTCTCTGATCTTAAAACAGTGTGTAATCGCTTCATCTTCACACCTGACAAAGTCTTCCTGGGTGGATTATGTCACCAATGAAAATACACGTTTGGAAGTCAAGTGACTCCTTTGAGATTGAGGCTGGTAGTTTAAATGCCATCTTCCTTCCGCAAAAGCCCTTCTAAGCATTCAAAGATTCACTATTTTCAGAATTGTTTTTTCACAAAGAAAATATTTTATCTAAGTTCCTTCTCTAAGAGACTGGTTGAGCTTTTTTCACTCCCAATCAAGTATTTGAAGTTAGAATGGGAAGATGAAGCAAATGTTAAACTACCTTTAGGATAGCCCTAGATAACATATTTGCATGAGTAGCTGATAAAATTGTTGTTGTTAGGTGCCATTGAGTTGGAGCTGACTCATAGTGATCTTATGCATGACATAGTGATCCTATGCATGACATAGTGATCCTATGCATGACATAGTGATCCTATGCATGACAGAATGAAACACTACCCAACACTGCCATACACACGACCTTTCTATGTTTGAGTCCATTGTTGCAGTCACTGTGTTTCTTCTCATTTTGAGTTGTGCCACAACAGCAAAAGGAGATCTCAGGGGCTTACTCCATTCCCATCATTAAGGTCAACTCTATTTTGAGGAGGCAACACTTCCCCAGTTATCTCTTGAATGCCTTTCAGCCTGGGGGGCCCATTTTCCAGCACTGTATTTGACAGTGCCTCTCTGCTATTTATAGGGTTTTCAAATGGCTAATTGTTTTAGGAGCAGGCTGCCAAGTTCTTCTTCCTAGGATGTCTTAGTCTATCTTACTCTGGATGCTCAGCTGAAACTTGTTCACCATGGTGGCCCTGTTGGTATCTGAAATAATGGGTGCATAACTTCTAGCATCACGGTAACACAAAAGCCCCCACATCACAACAAGCTGATAAAATAATTTCCTTAATTTTTCTTAAAGGTCTACCTTTCTTAACATCTGTGCTAGATAGTATTCTCTGCTTTTAGCCATTATCCATCTGACATCAGCAATAATGTCCCTTGTTCCAATGCCCTCTTCTGAATCAGGCTTGATTTTCCAGCAGTTCCCTGTCTGAATACTGCTGCAGTTGTTTTTGAATGATCTTTAGCAGAATTTTACTCCCATGTGATGTTAATGATATCATTTGATAATTTCCTCCTTCAGTTGGATCCCCCTTCTTGGGAATAGGCACAAATATGGATCTCTTCTAGTCAATTGGCCAGGTAGCTGTTTTCCAAATCTCTTGGCATAAACAAGTTAGCACCTCCAGTGCTGCATATGTTTGCTGAAGCATCTCTATTGGTATTGCATCAATTCCTGGAGTCTTGTGTTTTGCCAATTCCTTCAACGCAGCTTCCATTTCATCCTTCAGTATCATTGGCTCCTGATCATATGCAGCCTCTTGAAATGGTTGGTCACCCACCAAATTTTTTTTATAATGACTCTATACTCTGTGTATTCTTGCCATCTTCTTTTGATGTTTCCTGAGTCATTTAATAGGGTCCCTATAGAATCCTTCACTATTGCCACATGAGGCTTGAAGTTTTTCTTCAATTCCTTAAGCTTGAGAAAAACAGAGTGTGTTCTTCTGCTTTGGTTTTCTATCTCCAGGTCTTTGCACATGTCATAATATTTGATTTTGTCTTCTTTAGTAGCCCTTTGAAATCTTCTATTTAGTTCTTTAACTTCATCATATTTTCCTTCTACTTTAGCTGCTTAACCTTTAAGGGTAAGTTTCAGAGTCTCTTTTGACAGATAATTTCATCTTTCCTTTTTTTCATGTCTTTTTAACAACCGTTTGCTTTCCTCATGAATGATGTCTTTGACATTATGCCACAACTAGTCTGGTCTTTAATCATTAGTGTCTAATGCATCAAACCTGTTCTTGAGGTGGTCTCTGAACTCAGGTGGGATATACACAAGGTCATACCTTGGCTCTTGTACACTTCTTCTCATTTTCTCCAATTTCACTTTGAACCTGCATATGAGCAGTTGATAGTCTGATCCACAGTCAGCACCTGGTCTTGTTCTGACTTTTGATATTGAGATTTTCCATTGTCTCTTTCTACAAATGTAGTCCAATTTCACTCCTGTATGTTCCATCTGGTGAATTCCATGTATATAATTGCTGTTGGTGTTGATTAAAAAAATGTATTTGCACTGAAAATGTTGTTGGTCTGACAAAATCCTATCATGAAATCTCCAGTATCATTTCTATCACCAAGGCCATATTTTTCAACTACTGAGCCATCTTTGTTTCCAACTTTTGCATCCCAGTCACCAGTAATTATCAGTACATCCTGACTGCATGTTCAATCTATTACAGATTTTAGAAGCTGGTAAAAATCTTCCCTATCTTCATTTGTAGGAGAAGGACCTGGCAATCCACTCCCAAGGCAATCCCGAAAACAGTCAGCCATTGAAAACCCTATGAGGGTCGCTATGGGTCGGATACCGACTTGAGGGCACCTAACAACAACAACAACATCTTCATTTGTAGCCTTAGTGGTCGGTGCATAAATCTGAATAATAGTCATTATAGTTGGCCTTCCTTGTATGGACATTATTCTATCACTGACAGCATTGTACTTCAGGACAGATCTTGAAATGTCTTTTTTGATGATGAATGCAAGCCTATTTCTCTTTAATCTATCATTCTTGGCATAGAACATATGATCATCTGATTCAATATGGCCCATGCTGGCCCATTTTAGCTCACTGATGACTAGAATGTCAATGTTTATGTGTTCCCTTTCCCATTTGATGATTTCTAATTTTCCTAGATTCATACTGGTACTGATTTCAGACTTCATCTTGTTGTGGTCAGAGTAGATACTATGTATGATATCTATCTTTTAAAATCAATATTGAGACTTACTTTGGGCCTCACATATGGTGTATTCTCCAGACTGTCTCAGGAGTGCTGCAGGAGAACATGTGTTCTGCTGTTGTTGAGTGCAGGACTCTCTGTTCGTCTATTCTTTTATTGCGTTAAGTCCTCTACTTCCGTAATATAGCTATAAGAATGCTAGTTGCTGGTCCATGCTCTGGAAACATCTCCACCCCCACACTGCCCACTCCGGTCCCAAATCCCATCTTCAAACTCAGCTGGTAGCCTCCAAGGCTCTGTTCCTGCCCCATGACCAGTGTCCATTTTGATCAGTTGGTGCCCGTGCCACACAGGTTGCTCATTTCTTTTTAATGTCATTCCTGGATAGAAATATTTGACAGTGCAGGAGTTCAGCACATGACCTCCAGCAGTGGACAGACTTGGGTTAGTACGCAGGCACCACCACTCCAGTAGCTTGAGATCTTCAATAGATTTACAATACCTTTGGAATTTGATTTTCTCATTTGTAAATACTTACCTCTAAATATTGTTTTGAGGATTAAGTGATATGTATAAAGCACTTGCATAGTGCTTGGAACAGAGTAAATGTTCAGTAATGTTAGCTGCTATCAGCACCCATCAAAACAAAGCCACAAGTCATAAGGCGTGATAAAATATTAGCAATAAAACAATATTAACATAAAGCAAATTCAATCCAAATTTGCTTGTTTTCTTTAAAAATGTCCACTATTTTTTATATATCTAAGTTTCTGAAACACCTATGGGGCCAGGAATGTAGCATAAATGCTTGAAATGGACTGAGGTCTGATTATAGCCAAATTAAGGATGCTTGGTAAGGGTAGCCAGATCTTCTGAGTTTTCAAGAGAAGATGGGGACTTTGATTTTAAATTAAATCCACAGACTTTTAAGTGTTGGTAACTACATCACAACCTGTGTGTTCAGGAGAGACTATGAAGGCCAAGCTCCCAACAGCCCAAAGTGCCTGCTCGCTCGCTTCCTGATTACATCACTTCATCCACTCCCAGACGCAGATGAGCTGAGGAAGCAGCGGGGCAGTGATCTCACCTCTTCCAGTTCTCACAACAACAATTTAAGATCTGACGTTCAAGAAATAACCATGCTTTCATGAAGTAACAGGGTAATTGAAATAAACAGGGAAGGTCAGAGTGTAAGAATACAGGTTGATACTGATTAAGTCTTTTGTGGACTAAAGCTACAAAGATCTCCTGGGAGAAATGTGGTGAAATGGCAAATTAAAATACTTTTGAGACAATGGTAATTAACATTATTGAGTGTTCTTTATGTAACAGGTACTAAGAGCTTTACATATAGTATCTATATTATTTAATCTTCATAATTAGTCTCTTCACTATCCATATTATTCTCCTCATTTTATCTTTGACTAATAAGTACCACTGAGATGATGACTTTTTTCCACTGCTAGGGATCAAACAGGGCTCTGTGCCTGCTGGGAAAATTCTCTGCCGCTGACCTCCAGAGATAATAACTGTGTCTTTGTATTTTTGTATAGTTCATAAAGGCATTGAAAATTTAACAAGTTAAAAAAAAACCTTACCAGCTGTAAACCTCTTTGCTTTTCAGTCAACCTTTGCCTTGAAATTTTAAGGACATTTTGAGCTTCAGCTACTTGGGCCTGTTTAGGGCCCACCACCTTAAAGAGAATGTCAGAAAATTTAAGTGTTAAAAATGTTAGGTTTACCATTGAAAATGTCTCTTATATTTGAGGCACATTTATAAGTACCAACCATTAAAATAAGCTTTCCTGGAATTTTATATGTGTATACACAGGATATAAAGTAGCTTATTGTGGTCAAAACAAAACAAATGAAAACATTCTGATACTAAAACAATAAATAAAATATGATAGCAGAGTTGTCACTGGAAAATTTAACAGAAGCACTTGACCTCGGTGTGAGCCACCACAATACATCTGATGTAAGTGGTTTTCACTAGGTGATCCTTCCACAGAAATTTACTTCCGGGCCACTGGGGAGCCATGCCCGCGTCGCTGTAGAGACTCAAGAGGAGAAGCCTATCTACTTCCAGGCCAGTGGGGAGCCATGCCCGCGTCGCCGTAGAGATTCAAGAAGAGAAAGCTTACCTTCTGTACTTCGTGGTAGTTATTCAGCGCTATGACCCACTGGCACATAGAGCAACAAGGAACGGAAACCAGCGCAATCTTGTTTGGGTTGAAATCAGGCAAGCTTATAATCTTTTTCAGTTTCAGGAAAACCTAGAGAGAATACATCTTGCATAAGATAAACATTATTTATCTGAAGTTTTCTTGGATGTACGTTAGAATACATGATTTTTAAATTTTCTGTAAGAAAGACTCAACTACTTTTCAATAACAAAATCAAAGACAGCATACCTGTGTCTAGGGCATAAAGTGTCCTGGTCCAGGAGAGGGAAGGCCTTGGTACTGAGCATCTGCATCTGCTACAACTGTTGCTACGGCAACTTTGCCATAGTTTTTAAAAGAAACTCCAGCTGTGTAGAATCAGGTGCCTAAGGGGGGCTGAGGCCCAGTGGTTAATTTTATTGGGAGGTGGCTATGTTTTTTTCTGCTCCTGCTGCCCCCCAGGGGCACACAGGCAGGGCAAGTCCCTCCTCAGGGGTCTGTTTAGCTGACCATGGCCTGAGGCAACTGGGGCTGTCTAGGACAATCTCTAGTGTATCTATGTCATACACCCTCAGGTCCACCGGGGCCAAATGGCACCACCCAGTTTGGAGTTAGATATTCAAAATTCCTCATCTGCTTTTCAGAGTCATAACCGGAATGACATCTTTTCTAGACTGAAATTCCTTTTCCTTTTCCAGCCAGGCATTTCCTCTCTTGCCTGGAAGACCAGAGACTCTTTCCTGAATAGCTCACATGGCAGTGGTCCACTCTCAACTTACATTATGGGTGTGTTCTTACCATCATTTAAAACACTGCTAGTCTTTTTATCATTTCTTTAGACAAGCTGTCAATTATTTTTAGCTGGAGAGATCTATTTAAACAAAACTATACAGAATCATATTTACTAAATATTCTTCAGAGAGTGGGTTGTTACTGCATTAATTCATGAATAATAATAATATCAGCTGGGCACGGTGGTGCACGCCTGTAATCCCAGCGGCTCTGGTGGTGGAGGCTTGAGGATCGAAAGTTCGAGACCAAAGGCAGTCCGCGTAACTTAGCGAGACCCTGTCTCAAAAAGTTAAAAAAAAATGGGCTGGGGGTGCAGCTCAGTGGTCCAACACTTGCAAAGCATGCAGGTGTGAGGCACTGGGTTCAACTCCCAGTACTGCAAAAAATAAAATAAAATAATAATAATAATAATAATAATGCTATCATCCCTAACATTATGCCACAAATTTCACCTTCTTCTTATTCAACCCTATATTTCCTAAAAGCACAGATCATCACTGTAACTAAATGATTAACTGCCTAATTAGCTGTTTAACATGACTTCTCTGTTATAAATAATGTGCTGCCTTGTAAACCACGCTACCATGGTGTCTCTTACAAGGCCAGGTCATAACTGCAATGTCTCCTTAACACTCACGGGTCTGTGAGCGCTCCCCCCTCGCCCTAGGACAATGCCCTGCCCAGGAACTTACCTCTCCACTTAGCTCCCACATAATATTCAGTTCAGATCTTCTGCTAGCCTGGGTCACCCAACTCCACATTTTTAGTTGTTTGTTACAGGAGCAAACTCTTCCCAGAAACAAAATCCACCTTCGTTTCCTGTGGCTGTTTCTAGACCCCTCTTGCTTCTGTGGCTGCAGGAATTACTTGGCACGTGGCTACATCTATCATTTGATCTTTCTTTCCACTTCTGCCTGCAGCGTTCTGCTCCAAGCTCCCGCTCACCGGCTCTGCCTCGCCCCTTGCTTCCTTCTGCCAGACTCACCCAGCCCAGCTGCCTCGCCCCACTGTGCCTCAATGTCTGCTGCTCGTCCAGGACTTGGGCCTTGCTCTCGTCCTCCCCAAAGGTCCATAGCAAATCTACATCCCTCTGGATTGAATCTGCTCCAGCGAAGCCCTGCACCAGAGCTTCCAGGCCACTTTATTTTCCTCGGTCCTTTTTCTGTGCCTTATTCTGGCCCACATCTCCTCCCACATGAATTGATAACTGTAAAGCACTCAGAACAATGTCTGACACATGCTCTCATATGCATATTTGTTACACAAAAATAGATCTTAGACACCTTTATGCATTCATTACACATGGGTAGTGTTCCACAATCCATCTAAAAAAAACTTTGTTTCACTGCTGTCCTCTCATTTGCCAATTGTTACTTAAAGAGATTCAAAGACATGATACTTTCCAGTGTCAGTGACAGGTGTGTTTCTCGACACTTCCAGGAGACCTGTTAAGTATGGATAGGCAGCTTCCTCACTGGTCTTTTAGCTCTTTATCCGTGTCTTGTAATACATTTCAATTATTTTTTAAATTTACTTTAATTTTTTCACTTCTAATACAGAATTCAAATGATAATATGTCTGTTTTGTGTCATAAATTATACATGTGGAATGCATTGATTACATATTAATTAGGGATCAACTTTTTACCTTATCAGGTATGCTGTCCTTGTCAAGGTTAATCAGTCTCTTTAGGAAACCAGTTTCTGAAAGCAGGAGCTTTGCTGTTGTCCAGTTAGGCTTCTTCTGCAGAAGAGTGCACACTGCGTTCATGACAGTCAGCACGAGGAAGGGGGGCCTGGTGTATACTCTGCAACAGAATGCAAAAGTCTCATCAACTTCATGCTGGAAATCAAATGCACCCTGAAAGCGATCCCAGAAGGTAATGTACACAGATTTGTAACAAGCCTTTGGATAAGAAGAACTATTTGTCAACATAGGTATCTCACTATTTGGATGTCTTTTACATTTTGAGTGTCTTTAATATATGGGTATCTTTATTTTAGGAAGATGAGCTGTATAAAACCTAACTAGGTGTAACATTTGATTGAGAGGCTCGTTCTTTTTGTTATAACATTATGCCCTGCACAGCCATTTTAAGTTAGGAACCATCCTGTTTCACTATAGTTGACTTACTGATAAGTCACTTGATGGAGACCCTGCATGTGGGTTTGAGTTTGCTGAGGGTCAGCCCTTTTCTTGTGATTTAAGGAGTACACCCAAAGTCCCGATTCCCCTTAAGCACATCCTCTAGCTTTTCTTCATCCTCACCTAAAATTTCTACCAAATATTTCTACTGATAACAGAGTCGGGGAGGGGGCAGATGTGAATTTTTCTTCAAGCTAGCGATAATATGTCCACTACTGGATCACAGGAGGCTGTGTCTTTGCTGTGTCCCAACCAGGTGACGTGCCATGGCATTTTTAGCTAAGAAGCTGACACTTCAGAAAGTCAGGCACCAGGGTGGCATTCACAGGAAGGATGTTGCAATGAAAAATTGTAAGAGAGGCAGTGGCTGCCATATAGTAGCACATGGTACTTGTGGAACAGAGGGAGAGAAATCCGCCCTGAGTGATGAGTGTCACAAAATGAAAACCATCCTTCTTTCCCAAAGGGATGAAAACAAGAAAGACAACCTACACGTGCGGCATTATGCACAGGTTACCAAGAGGGACCCCTCCTCTAAGTTTCATAACAAAACATCGTACGTTCATCTATGTGTTCATTTGAATCCATGTCTATTCTCTTTGACAGTCAAATTTTAAAATGCTAATAATTTTCAGGAGGCCTCAACAACTACATCAGTAAGAATTTATGTCAGACTAATTGTTCAGGTTGCTTTTCAGGGATTATCCACCTAGCCTTTTGAAATAATGGGAAAGATAACAATAGAGGAAGAAGAAAAGGGCAACAAGGCCCACAAAGTAGAAATGAGAGCTCCAACAAGAGCTTTTCCTTCGTTTTGCCCAGGTTTTGTTACCAATCAGCTGGCTAGGATCCTTTTGCTCTACTGGGTTAGAAATTGTAGGTAGGAAAGGAGAAGCCCTTCAAATGGTCTCTGACTGTGCCTGTACCTCTGAGCACTTGACAGCAGCAAGTGGTGACAGAAGACAGATAGGAGAAGCATCAGGAGCAGCACTGTCTAGTGTAATAGCTTTCATATGGGCCGAGGAGGTTGGGAATCCTAAGCCTTTAACAGCAGCTGGCATTGCAGCTGTGGGTGGGCCTAGATATTGGGATCCTCAGCCCTGACAGTGGCCAGTGTTCCAATTCCTGGGCCTAGGGTCTCTGAGACCCTTGGACCTATCAACTTGACAGCTCTCTGGAACTCCTCTAGCAACGAAGGCCTGCAGTTTCTCTTCTTTGGCTCTTTATAACCACCTCTCCTTCTTTAGCCTCAGCTCTCTGCTCTCTCCCACCTTCTCTTTACTTCTACTGTCCCTCTTCTCCCTGCCCTGGTTACTCTTCTGGAACTGTTCAGCTTCCTCTTACTGCCACAGCCACTGTCACTGTTGCTGCTGTTTCAGAGGCAGCTATGGCTTCCCTTCTTTTGCTGCTGCTGTTTCTGCTGCTGCCAGCCACTGATCACCTATCAGTTCTGCTGTCCACTTTGCTGCTTTTACCACTTAGCCTGTCAACTAGTTGGCTCTGCCCCTTTCAGGCTGCACTTCTTGTAGCCCCTCTCCTGCTGCTGCTGTTGGAGCCTCACGGGGGTTAGCTCTGTTTGTCCAACTACTGGAGTCACCAAGAGGGACAGTCTGGTTGCTATCAATAGCAGAGCCCCACAGCTCCAATGCTAGCTGTGGCTGATGGTCAGAGACGATCAGAGTCACGCAGGGATGTACGCCACTACCATGCATTTCAGCAGATCTGAAAACTGCTGCCTTGCTGTCCTGCAGCTTTGCTGTCCTTGCTGCAGCCATCAGCACCACTCTGCTGTCTTCACTTCTTTCTTCGTGTTACCCGCTCAGCCCACACTACTAGAGTAGGCAAAAAGACCACACTAGAGCAGATTTTTCCTGGGACTAATGTTGCAACACCAGGGAAGGCAGCACAGGACACATCTCCCAGCTCGCTCTTCAAGTGAGCTGAACAGCCTGCTTACACAGCCAGAAAGAGGGTGTTTGCACCAATCACAGCAAAGTTGTCATGCAAATGAAGGCTCGTGTTTGCACCAATCACAGCACTAACCTTTTTGCAGCAGTCACAGAGGTCCTTCTGCTAGGTCACAGGGAAGTGCTCCCCCTCTGGTAGGGGTGGAAATAGTTGCAGGGTCATCTACAGTTCACCTGGGGGCTTGTAGTAGCACAAAGTCCAGTGCATTGTGCAGACTGAAACAGTCATCACTGGGACTGCACCCTTAGGAGCTGGAGTTGTGCTGCAGTTGCAATTGTGATGTGGCTTCTATGAAGTGTTCAGAACATCTGGTGCTGGCATAAGGGGGATTTAGCTGGTTGGGTGACTGAGAGTCCTTCACTAAAGGCAGCCGGAGGAGCAAGGGAGAGTCCATCAGCTGCCAATCAGGGAGTCAAATCACCCCATCCTCTAACTTCTATGGTTATTTACAGGAGAATAAACATTGGAAAGATCACTCACACACACAAAAAAAAACTTATTGCTAATATCAATATTGATTTTAACTGTGTTTAACAGTGTTTTAATAATGCTTAACATCTGCCCAGTGTCCCAGGGAGACAAAGATCCCCCAGTTTGTCTCAGTTCGACTCTATTTAAAACAAGTGTAAATATAGTTAAATTAAGATGCATTACTATGATATTTTAATGTAAATCAAAAGAGAACATGATTCTGTTGACTACAGTTCAACCTATGTGCTCCTTCGCGGGAACGGGATTCAAAGTGAGACCTGTCTATGCTCCTCTACCTTGCACAAGTACTCTGCCTTGTCCTTACTGATTCTCCTCAATCTGCATTCTCTGCTGTGTTCTTCCTTCTTCTGGTGGCTACTGTTGCAATGCGGCAAGGCATTAAACTGTTTTGGCCATCATTTGCATGATGATGATAAAAACAGCAGTTGTTGTTGTTGTTGTTAGGTGCCGTCAAGTCGGTATCCGACTCATAGCGACCCTCATAGGGTTTTCAATGGCTGAGCGCTTCAGGATTGCCTTGGGAGTGGATTTCCAGGCCCTTCTCCCATTTTTGTGGTGCTGGGAATTGAACTTGGGGCCTCAGAGATTGCAGCGCAGCGCTCTACCTACTGAGCTAAATGATACAATGAACCTCGCTGTGCACCTGCCATGCTCTTGCTGCAGGTCCTGGGAATGGCACCAAGGATTGTGACACAGGGCATCTGCATTAATGCAGAAACTTGAAGTGACTTAAGTACATATCAGCTGTATCACAAGGGATAATTTTTATAAATAACAGACAAAGTACAGGCAAGGGACTCAGGGACTAGGTTGGTATGTGTTAGTTCCTGGTGAGACTGTCCTGAGGATTTAGCTACTCAGTGCTCTCAATCTATGCCAACCTGTTGCATAAAGGGGGAACTCAAGTGACGGCTGTGCAACTAGAAAGTGGCAGTGCCAGGATTCCAGCCCACAGAGTGTGGCACCAGGACCATGCACTAACTGTTCCAACAGGCAGCTCCTCAGGAATTAAGAGTTGCGAAGGCTGTTTCAGGAAAGGCCTGGCCCTGTTACTGCTCTGATGCCATCTCTGATGCTCGCCGCTGCTCCCCAAGCTTCAGCCATCATGATCTTCTGGCACTCCTGACAGCCACCAGGCACATGTCTACCCTCAGACATTCACGCTTTCTGTTCCTCTGCTGGGACATGGTTCCTCCAGATAGCTGTCTATTCTACCTCCAGATCTCCCTCAAATCCCCCTGCAATGTCACTTCTTCAGAGGGCAAAGGGTGTTCTCCACCTATTAGCTGCTCTGACCCCAGTGCCCTGTCACACAGTGGGCATGCAGTAGGGTTGCTGAATAAGTAAAGCCTAAAACTGACTGTGAATAAAGTAAAAGAGGGGGGCAATGCCAAGAATTCACCCTCCTTCTCTTGATTCCCCTTCATTTGTTTTTCAGCTATTAGGTGAATTAACTTCAGCACTATGATATGTTGCTGTCATAAAAATATACTGATAAAAAATTTCTGCCATTTTCAATTCTTATGCTAAGAGTTAATAATGTGTTACCAATATTATGGTAGATTTGTTCCATATTTCCACATCTTGTCTTGAAATACTACTTTCTAAGAGAGGTGGAAAACTCAGCATATTCCAAGATACAGTATGCAAATTCCCATGGCTGAGCTGAAGAGCTCAAGTTAAACATATCTCACCCAAAGATTCAAACTAGAACCACAGGGTCACGTCTTCGCACTCCAGCAGACTTCATTCCTTCCAGTACTTTCCCGGGCATGTCTGTTTGATTCCCTTTCTTCACAAGGGGAAAACTAGGTCTGGAAGGGCACAGTGAGTGAAGCACTCCCACAGCAGGCCCCAGTGGCCACGGCTGGCACTGCAGCCTCTCGAGTGAGTCCCTGTGCAACTCCCATCCCAGAGTTCCACAGCTACACTGGCATGAATGTTGTTGTGGTTAGGTGCCATCGAGTCGGTATCCGACTCATAGCGACCCTGTATACAACAGGTGAAACACTGTTAGTGCTTCTCTGCTATTCATAGGGTTTTCAATGGCAGATTGATTGGGAGGGGGTTGCCGGGTCCTTCTCCCAAGCCTACAGCACCTGCTATTCCCAGGTGGTCTCCCGTCCAAGTACTAACCAGGCCCGACCCTGCTTAGCTTCTGAGATCTGAGGGGATCAGATACCACAGGGCTTCGGCTACAGGCATGAATTGTGGCACAGAAACACTTGGAAATGCTGCTCTTGCTGTCTTTTATGAGTTCTAAAATGGAACTTTTTACATCTGAGATTGAGATTCCGTTTATAACAGTACATGACACTTTAACTGGCAGTATTTTTTTTCTTAGGGACACATAAAACTGGTGTGACTTATAACTGATAGCATCATAAAACTGCTACCATATGCTCCATACTGCACATGATGAAAAATGTAAAGTAACCAAATGGGGAAAAATGAATTAATCTAGATTTGGAGATAGCCTTAGTAGTTGTTACCATGCTTTTAGATTTTATTCCAAGCTTATCCAACTCAGAAGAAACTTAGATTAAATTACCTTAATTCAGAAACATCAGCTTTATCCAGAGCATTGAGAGCCACAACTGCCTTGTCTAGAGCTGGCAGCACACTTCTCAGCTCATTGGCAGTTCTCTGCAAGAGACACAAGCCCCAAGTACATATGAATGAGGGTAGCTGCACATTTAAAACTTTATATACTGAACCTGGAAAACACAACTTGACATCTCTACAGTGCCTGTGAGTTATGCATCTTTCATGGCTTAGATAGGTATGCATGCCTCCACTGTTGGAAATATGTTGCAGTTCTAAATGTATTGCAAGACCCAACCCCTGAAGAGGAGGTACCTGTGGGAGGCGAAAACACGGAGTGGCTTCTGCCCTGCCTTCTCCTCAGACACAGTGTATTGTTGACAATGCCTTTTTGAGGAGTGGTCCAGTTATTGGGGTCGTTACTGACACACTAATGAAGCTATCAGCTCCTCATCTGCACAGACCCCTTTCAAGACCCTGGAAGGCGCTCTCCAGGGTTTACAGGGTCCTACGTTTCCATTAAAGTTGCAAAAGTAAGACCTTTTACGCCATCATTAGGGCCGATTTCCTTTCACACTTGGTCTCATGGTTTTCAGGTTTCCTATCAAGGCAGGTAGTGCTGGGGTGTCTGTGGACATCTGGGGAGCTGGCCAAGGAGCTGAGGTGGGAATTATGTTTACGTTGCTCACAGCCATGTCCCTGTATAATAAATGTTATCTGGGATAGGAAAGGTTCAGGAAGTGCCTCTGTCTACTGTGCCAACTTGCCCGTTGATGTGACATTGAGGTGCAGAGCCCAAGTCGTATCATAATATATACTTCCCCAAGAGTGTCTGACACCAGAAGTATGTGGGCAATGGAGAGGAATAAGGTTTGCAAGTGTGTGGACCCAGGAGGCGGTGAAACACCCTTCCATTCATTACATGCATAAAACTCTGAGTGCAGGATTAGATTTCCATCTAATTGCTATACATTTTTTTTAAATGGGAACAATGTAAAAGAGAATTCATTAGAATTACCAGGTGTTTAAATAATAATGCATCTGGAAATACATTTTTGAATGTTTTAATAACATAAGAAATTATAGATTTCTGATGTAGAACTACAAGAAGTGTCTTATTGCTTAACATTAATTTCAGTTACAAGCATGTGATTAAGACAAAAATTTGCAGAATATGAAATAAAAGTGATTAAGTGATATAACCACCAGCAGTTATTTAGATTTTTAGGAACAAATCATAACGAAAAAATTTACCTTATAGCCAGGCACAGTGGCACACACCTGTAATCCCAGCAACTCAGGAGGCAGAGGCAGAAGGATCGTAAGTTCCAGACCAGAGGCAGTCTGTGTAATTTAGCAAAACCCTGTCTCAGGGTGGGGGTGCAGCTCAGTGCACAGCACTTGCAAAGCATGCAAGTGTGAGGCCCTGGGTTCGACACCCAGTACTGCCAAAAAAAAAATTTTATATTACATTAAAAGCAGTAATTTATTAAGAGGAAAATATAAATTTAGGATAGAAATAATGAAATGACTATTGGCTTATTTAATAATCCAGTTAATGAAGAAGAATAAATCATGTGGTCAAGCTGGCATGGTGGTACATGGCTATAATCCCAGCAGAGGAAGGAGGATAACAAGTTCAAGGCCAGCCTGGGCTACTTAGTGAGCTCCTGTCTCAAGAACGCCAATGACTGAGAGATACAGGTCAGTGGTTCAGGGCTTGCCTAGGATGTCCAAGGCTCTAGGTTTGATCCCCAGATCCACACACACAAAAATGTCATATAATCACATTGGAAAATTTTTATATTTCTTAGTGGGTTTATAAGAAATAGTGATATTAATAAAAATAACAAATACCAGAAACCTCATACTGAGGAAATTGCTGGAAAATTAATTAATGAATATCCATTCAAATAATATTTCAGATTAATCAAAAGAAACGTTGAAATGTCATTGTTGCTCATGCTGAGTTTGATAAAAATTCTAAAAATGTCAATGATATTGTCAATAATGATTTATGAAGTTGAGAGAAACTTCTAAACTCTCAAAAATGTGGGCAGGAGGTATCTTACAGAGATTTCAAGAAAGAAACTTTGGGCAGAAAGTAATGACAACAATGATACTTCTTTTACTCCTGACATGAACTTTTCTTCAGTCATGTTGTAAGATAAAAACAATGATGAGGCAATCAGATCTGACAGGAAGTCAGCCAAAATATTTTGAAATTACCCAGAGGATTACCTGAAATAGGTACTCTCACTCACTACAGTTCATAAGAAACCTCATCCTAGGTATTTATTATGCTGTGAGGAACTAGCCAGCGATACAGTAGCTCATGCCTATGATTTGTAGATGAATAATTCCATGCTTACTGGAGCACAGGGGTGTGTGTTCTTGTGTGTACTTGGGGGTAGACCCCAGTGCCTCACACATACTTTGCAAGTGCTCTACCACTGAGCGGCACCTCCGGTCCCTTTTTTCCTTTTTTTTGAGACACAGTCTCACTAGGTTGAGCAGGCTGCCTCTGGCCTCAAACTCGTGACCCTTCTGCCTCAGCCTCTGCAGTGGCTGGGATTACAGGTGTGTGTTAGGGGACCTACCTCCAGATCTGTTTTTAATGTGACCTGAATGTGTTTCACTACAACAGCAGAGCCTCCTAGGATTGCCGATTTCTCAAGAGGGATCCATGCACCTCAATTGTTTAATAGCATTCTGTGTGTAGTGGGGACTCAATAGATATTTGCAGGGATAAGAAAAAATGTATCCATATTTGGGGTGCTACATATTAAGAGCAGTCTGAGGTCCAGAAATAATTTTGCAAATCTCAAATGATTTGTATTGAATATATATCAGTTTTACCTGAGCATAATCTTCTACAATTCTTACTTCTTCGGCCATAATTTCTTCATCCTGTTTAACAAGCATTTGAACCTTCTCAACCACTAGTGAATCTTTCTGTAGCTTTTCCATCAGGATTTCTATTTCCTATTGAATCAAACAACTCTTCTTAGAATGAACTGTGAGACATGATATCTTTTCACAGGAGAAATTCAAATACCTCATTTCATTTCTATAAAAAATTTCAATATCAGCCCAAAGTATATTTGCTTAAGACTAATTAAAATGACTACAACAAATATCATTTCATATGAGTCACATAAAGAAAGATGGAAAGGGCTAGGAGGTGTGTTGTTATTGTTGTTAGGTGCTGTCAGGTCTGACTCACTGTGACCCTATGTACAGCAGAACAAAACACTCCCTAACTCTGTGACAGGCACACGATCTGACTGATGATCTTATTTATGCTGAAGCCCATGGGAGGTGTAGTTCAGTGTTAAAGTCCTTGCCCAGCATGGAGCCCATGGTTCCATTGCCAGCACTGAGAAAATAAATAAACAAAAGATGATGTGACAATTTTTAGAATATTTGACCAACTGCAAGTTACCACAGAACAATTCAGATGGATTTAACTAATTACCTAGCAAATCTTTTTTAATAAGCTTCTACAGTTATATACCTGGTATCACATTTAATTATTAAAATACAACCACATTACTATTTTATGGAAGCCAAAAGAGTTAAGTAATTTCTTCAATGTTGCACAGTTGGTAGCAAAGTTGTAATTCCAACTCCCCTTCATCAGATACCAGAACTCTTGCTTTTAAACCCTGTTCTACATTAGACGATAAAATATTCAAAAGGAGATGTCAAACAAAACACACCTTTGTTTTTTGTTCTATTTGAGGGCCAAGAATCAAGAGCTCCTGCTGCATGTCGGTGACCAGCGTGGTTGCTTCCAGGATCTTGGAGAGACCCATATAAAAACGATCCCTGCAGGAAACACAAGTGACAAATTGGGACCAGAAGTGTCTCACATCTTGGAGTTTTTCAATTTTTGGAATATTTCCATTGACTCTTCGGGTCGAGAATTCCCAATCTGAAAATGCAAAGTCTGGAGGGCTCTAAAATCTGAAACTCTGTCTTGTTGTCCTCAGACTTGGATTTTGGATCTCTAAAGTAGGGCTGTGCAGCCTGTATTAAGAAGTTTATTCCAGAGACACAAGACAGGTTCAGGGTTTGAAGTTCAAACAATATAATCCACCATATTAACAGGCTGAAGAAGAAAAATCACATGATCATCCAACTGAAAACACAAAAAGGCATTTGACAAAATTCATGGAAAAATTCTTATAAAGCTGGGAGTTAAGAGGAATTTCCTTGCTAAACATGTCAAAGAACAGGTGCCATTACAGATGAAGTGGACTTGAAGGCAAAGCTGAAGGCGAGTGGGCTACTGCAGCGCCTCTCGGTGGGACACACTGAGCACAATCTGGGCTTTACGTGTGCTCCGGCCCCTGCAGGGTGCCTCCACAGCAAGCAGAATATTTAAGTATGAGTTTGGAGGGTGGGAAAAGGCCCAGACTGGCTGTAAATCAAACCACATCAACAATCTTCCAACTTCTACGTCTACTCTGGGAAGCTGGGAACTGGGCTGTGGGGATCTGTGAGCAGCAAGAAGAGTTGGGCATGGGGTCTGTCACCAGCACTTCTTTTGCCCTCTGGGTGTGTGGATCAGGCCCAGGCCTGCTCGTCACGCAGACTTCAGCCTGAGTAGTGGGAAGCAGTGCGTGCCTGCAGAGCTTGTGAGATGCCCAGTACTTTCCAATGCACCTGGACAAAGGACATTTATAACCATCTAGCTTAGTTGGTAGAGCACCACTGTACCCGAGTTCAATTCCCAGCACCACAAAAATGGGAGAAGGACGTGGCAACCCACTCCTGAGGCAATCCCGAAACAGTCAGCCATCGAAAACCCTACGAGGGTCACTATGAGTCGGAAGCGACTCAACGACACCTAACAACAACAAGGCTCCAGATGGCCACTCGCATTCAATGTTCCATGACACAAACGCCGTGGATCTGTCCCAAGCCCCTGCTGGGACAGACTGCTGGAGAATCTGATAAAGCGGCTTGAATTTCAAAAGAGTTCTTAGCTGGATGCCTAAGGTGCCTGGGAAGGACGTGCAGGGCGCCGTGCTACCGGGTGCCTCAGCAGCCCTCAGGCCTCCGTGCAGGCTGCCTAGGCAGGGCTTCGGACAAACGATCTGGGTCTTGGCAGAGCTCCCTCGACCACCCCAGGACCGAGGACACGGGACGCGTGTGAGGAGATGCTGCAAGACTGGCTCCCACGCGTGTCCCCGTCACAAGACAGCTTCTCAGTGTCTGAGATCTGATCAGGAATGAGGGAATGGGCGGAGCTCCATGATGGGATGCCTGCCTAGCGTGCCTGGGGCCTGGGCTTCCTCGCCAGCATCATAAAATGGTGGCAAAGGCACTGATTAGCGGCGAGGCCTGGGCCTTGTGTTCTCTCCCCACCACTTCCGTGCTGCCTCCACTCTGGGCAGCGCCTAGGTTCAGGGCTACGCATGTCCTTCAGCAGGGTGGGGTCCCAGCTGTTTGTGTTGCAGTCGCTGGGACCCTTTCTCTTGTCATCTCTTGGACAAGGGACATGGGAAGTGGCAGCTTTGGCCACAGTCTGTGACAGCAGACACCGGCTGCGCCTGCTGTCATTGCACAGGTCAGTAACAAACTGTGTGAATTTCGCAAGGGCTCATTCTGCACAGGCCGCCTCTGCCTGCCCTGGGAGGCCTCCGAAGGCACACAGCGGAAAAGCCAGCGGAAAAGCCGCCGCGTCTTTGAAGACTGTCTACAGCATTTGGCTCCCCAGCCCCACCATGGAAAAGGTAGATTTGGCTTCATGATTTTCTATCTGTGCCTATCTTTCCAAAAAAAGTTCCAACATAAAAATTTCCATCTTGACCTCAAAGTCTTACCTCTTCGTTTGCATCTCTTCCTCACGTGACCTCAGAATGTGTGCGAATGTTTCTATGAACTGCAAATAGCTACTGGGAGTGACATAATAATGTCTTCTAGTTTCTTGAAAGTATTTTTTGCTCAAGTCTGTTATACTTTTGTGGATTTGGACACATGTTGGGGGGAATTTTTCTTTTAGATTCTAAAGAATAATAAAATGTGAAGAATTAGAATAATCTGATCATACACAAGAAAGAGGATTGAACACTGTGAATAACTTGAAATAGCTTATTGTTTCTGAGACACAGGATTGTAGATATAGGCCCTGGATGAGTGGGACTGTGAACATGGAGTTTCAGTGGCTGTGACAAGGGAGAAGAGGCTACAATGCAGGGACAGTGGCATGCTAGACTCACTCCCATAGCGTTTGCCCTCATTTCTGCTAGAGCCATCCAGGGCTGAGGCTACCCGCATCAACGGTCAAGGGTATGTTGCTTTCTTTATCTCTCATGTCCCTTCTTAAAGCGATTATCAATAGCAAGATACCAAGGACATTTCCCCACGACAAACTACAAAAATGTAAGGACCCAAAACTGCAAGGGGCTGGGATTTAGCTCAGTTGGTAGAGCGCTGCGCTGCAGTCTCTGAGGTCCTGAGTTCAATTCCCAGCACCGCAAAAATGGGAGAAGGGCCTGGCAATCCACTCCCAAGGCAATCCCGAAACAGTCAGCCATTGAAAACCCTAATAGGGTCACTATGAGTGGGATACCGACTTGAAGGCACCTAACAACAACAAAACTGCAAGGGCCCACAGTACAAGGAGTATCCCATTTGCCTAGCCTGGAAGACTGCTTCACAAAATGAAGCTTATTTCTTTCACAGAAATCTTCTGTACAGAACAGTGAAGAGACCAAGGCAGTACAGAATTGGGTACCTTTGAAATAGGGTGGGTTGTTTTTGTTGTTGTTATTGTTGTTGTTAGGTGCCATTGAGTCAGGTCTGACTCATAACAACTCATTGTACAACATAACGAAACACTCCCCAACACTGTGCCATGCCCAGCACTATGTCAGTGCTTCTCTGCTATTCATAGGGTTAGGGACCAAAAAATGGGGAACTGATAAGGTGTCAAGACAAACAATTGACCCATTTCAATTCAAGCTCACAGCTGCTTACTTTTGCCTTGTGAGGGTTCATTGCTATTCAGACACACACTAGTGACAAATGTTGTTAATAAACTAAAACCTTCACTGGCATCAGACACTTACCTTTCTGCTCTCTAAATTCACCTTTTCTCTTAAGTAGGAGTTGGCTACCATGAGGAGAGCCTCCTCGGGCCACTTATGGTACCAGTCGATTGTGCAGGAGCTCATCATGGAAGGGAACATTCTGCAGTTCTGGCGGAAGTTGGGTCCTTCAGGACTCATGATCATGAAAATATGAAGGTTTTTATATGTTCTCTGAAATTCAAGGAAAATTCAAGTTCTTGAAACAATCTGCCACTTTGAAAAAATATGATATTGATAATTCCATTTTTATTTTTTTTATTTTTTTTTTATTTTTAATGTGTGTGGTACTAGGGATTGAACCCAGGGCCTTGCGCTTGCATGCTCTGCATGCGCTGCACCACTGAGCTGCACCCTCAGCCCTTTTTTTTTTTTTTTTTTAACTTTTTGAGACAGGGTCTCGCTAAGTTACACAGACTGCCTCTGGTCTCAAACTTGTGATCCTCCTGCCTCCACCTCCCAAGCCGCTGGGATTACAGGCGTGCGCCACCCGGCCCGGCTTTTTTCTTTCTAAACCATCTCACTGTGTAGCCCAGGCTGCCTCTGGCCTTGCACTCACAATCCTCCTGCCTCAGCCTCCTGAGTGCTGAGTGCTGGGCCTGAAATTTCCATTTAAAACTTGTTCAGTGCTTTCCTTAGTGGGCAGGCCAGCGACTGACCCACTGTGCAGTGAGCACCTGCCGTCCACAGAGTCCTTCTGGTGCTGTCAGAGCCCTACAGACTCTTTGGAGCGAAGCTCTCATTTCCGCTCCCTGCGACCCACCCTCTTGGTTTCAGCTGGGTGACCCCAGCTGGCGAGGCAGTGGATCCAGCCCCAAGCCTTATGAAGGGTCTGGTGCTGGAGGTTTGTTCAGGAGGGAGCTTGTGTCGCAGGTGGTGGCTCTTTTTAACTCTCTTCTCTGGGGTGGTTCACCTTCAGAGTCCACAGAAACTCAAAGTGAGAAAACGGTCAGGTGAATTAGAGCTGAGAGACACAGGGAGAAAGAAGAGACTGGCAGAACAGGTAGCGCACAGAGAAGGGAGCGCTGGACTCCCCCAGCTGACGGGTTGCTAGCAATATTCGATGCCACAATTCCTAACAGGTCCTGGCCTCTCTGCTAGCTCTGGCGAAGTCTGACTGCATCCCTTTGCTTCAGAAGACCTGCTGAAGCTGCCGCTGTCCTGAGTGCTTGACAGGAGGCCACGGGGCCCAGATCTCTTCCTTCTCATTTCCACACGTCACTTTACCACAGAGCCACATTACTGGACAAGTATTCCTGTACCTCAGACGCTAACATGTACAAGTTGATGATATCTTCAGGTGTCAGGGAACTCACCTTACCAAATAAGTATGGTAGGCTTAAGGAAGCCTAAAGGGTAAGATTTTTCTTTTTTCCTCCCTCTTTTGTTTTCAAAAATTTCATAAAGGAATATAAACCTTAAGGCAAAATTCATAACTATGGAAATGTTTAAAGTAAAAGTTTCTCTCTCTTTACCAACCCCCAACAATTTACACTGTGCCTTTATTATTACTGTATAAGATGCATCAGATGCATCTGTGGAAGCACAGTATAACAACATAAATATTAATATAAATAACTCAAACTGATGTCTAACTGGGAGGGGCTGGGGTTTAGCTCAGTTGGTGGATTGCCGCTCTGCACTCTCTGAGGCCTCAAGCTCAATCCTCAGCACCACAAAAATGGGAGAAGGATCCTCAGCCCCCTTCCAAAGTAATCTGCTATTGAAAACCCTGTGAACAGCAGAGAAGTACTGACATATTGTGGGGCGTGGCACAGTGTCAGGGAGTGTTTCTTTCTGTTGTACATAGGGTCACTATGAGTCAGTCCCAACTCAATGGCACCTAGCAACAACAATAACAACAATCTAACTGGGATTCTTGGTTTATTGGTTATTGTTGTTAGGTGTCATTGAGTTGCGTCCAACTCATGAAAACCCTCATAGGGTTTTCAATGGCAGATTGTTTTCGGGATTGCCTCAGGAGTGGACTGCCACATCCTTCTCCCATTTTTGCAGTGGTGGGAATCGAACCTGGGACCTCAGAGACTGCAGAGCGGCGCTGTACCAATTGAGCTAAATCCCAGCCCTTATTAGTTATGGAGTGTACTACTCTCCACACTCCAGATGACAGTTTCTCTCTTAATCCATTCATAATGTATTCAAAAACACACATGGCACTAGAGTGCTACAAGTCCTCAGGGTGCTTCCTTCTTTCTGCCCTTCTTTCGGCCATGCATTTTAAATCATGACTCAACCCAAGTGTCCATTCAATGCATTTGTTCTCCATTACCTGAGGATCCCATTTCTGGAATTTTTAACCAAATTCTTCTTACAGCAGACACAATCTATTGAGGGATGGTGGATGTGGCCAGGTTGAATTTTCAAACGGCCCTTACACAAAAACTGACACCATAAATGAGTGACCCTGTGGCCTTCCCAAGCAAATGCTCTGCCCTGGGTAGTCACGGCTGTCCCATCGCAGAGCTACCAGGTATCCACCGTGGCTGAAAGACACAGAAAGCCCGGGAGTTGGTCTGGTTGATTTCTCCCATCAAACCAGCTCCTTCCCATCTTCCCAGCTACTGAGTTCATTCTAAATGTCACCTGCTCTCTTTGACCAATTTCTTTCTGTAAACATCACCTCCTGATCAATTCTAGGGCTACTCAAAGCAATGGAAGAATTCTTATTTTTCGCCTTTCTCAACTTGTTACTAACATAGCTGAAATGAAAACCTCATTAACTAGGAAGGAATTCTGTGTAATAAATAGTCTTGGGATAATTATTTTTTCATTTTATTGCCTGCAGCTATTTATTTTAAAAAAACAAACAGCCAGGCAGACTCAGATCTTTGTTAGTCTTTGGCGTGCCTAGGGTATGGCATGTCTGTGTCTGGAGATGGTGGTGATGGTAATGGCGATGATTATTTGTTCTGGAGATGGAACCCAGGGCCCTGCATATGCTGGGCAAGTGCTCTACCACTGAGCTATATCCCCAGCCTTATAAAATTTTATTTTGAGACAGGGTCTTGCTAAATTGTCCAGGTTGGCCTTGAACTTGCTGTGCAGCTCAGGCTGGCCCTGGACATGCAATCCTCCTGCTGTGCTCAATATCCTGAGTAACTGAGATTACAGGTGTGTACCACCTCATCTGGCACTCGTTATTATAGCTTTAAAGATTCATTTAAAGATATAAACTAGATCAGTTAGCTGGGCTTTCTGTGTCCCTCGGGCATGATGAATAGCCAGTGGCTTAGGGAATGAATAGGCATGATTACCACAACCCACTTGAAAACTGGGCACAGAATTATAAATGTGGTCTGCTTATAATTTGACATGACAACCTGACACAGCCAATCCACAAAACTCAAGTACCTTTTGGAAGAATGAAAGTAAAGAGTGTCTGTCATCCATGCAACCAGACTGGCCAGCAAAAGCTCTAATCCTCATTACAATAGAATCCAGTTCCTCGTTTTCAAAAAAGTCAGGTATTTTTCCCGAATTGATAATGTAGTTCAAATCTTCCAAAAATGATTCCTTAGGTGAAACATATGTTTAATCAGGCATGAGTAAAATGTTCATCTACTCTACTTGAAACAAATTGAGAAAGTAATAGTATTTTAGGGGAACTGAAGCTATTTTTTAAGCTAATCTCTTAATTCAAATTTATGAAAACATGTTTTGAGTCAAAATAGACATCACTCATCCATCCACCCATCCAGGCATCAAGCAGCACCCACTTGTCGCTGATGGCCAGGCACCAGTATGGAGGCTGGGCAGGCAGCAGCCCTCCCTAGGCAGTTCACAGACACCCTTAATGCACCACAGTTGGGTTTGAATAGCAGACCAACCAGAACTGGTATGGCAGCGGGATTGGTTATTTTAATTTAATTGAGTTAATCTTTTGGTAGAGCGCCACGATGCAGTTTTTGAGGTCCCAGATTTGATTTCCAGCACCACAAAAATGGGAGGAAGACATGGCAACCCACTCCTGAGGCAATCCTGAAATAATCAGCCATTGAAAACCTTACGAGGGTCACTATGAGTCAGATCCAACTCAATGGCACCTAACAACAACAACAACAATTTTTTTTCTTTTAGGCAGGTGCTTAGTATATAGCCCAGGCTGGCCTGGAACTTGTGATCCTCCTGCCTCTGCCACAGGCCTACACCACCTCACCTGGCTTGAAGCAAGTTCATCTCTATATAGGGTTCCAAAGCTAATGGGAAAAGTAACAAAAGAAACTCTAGCAGAGAAGTTATCATAAAGCCATAATCATTCTGGTCAGCACACTCCTCAGACCGTCCCAGGTCCTCAGTATTTAGGAGCAAGTGAGAAGGGAGAGGCCTGTGCCACTCTCCAGGCGATGCCAACAGGGAGACCAGGGAAGCTGGGGTCCTGCCTTGCCTGAGACATGATGTGGAACTGACAAAGCTCAACAAACGCTGGTTACTCCTTTCAAATGGCGCAGGAAGCCATGAACAACCAGACAAGTCGACAAGTTTGGGAACAGAGCCCATGGCCTGGAGGCCCTGAGCAGCCCTAGAGTGGAGGAGTCGTGTCCACTTCAGCTTGGGCCTGAAATGGTTTTCTGCAAAATGATTGCTAAAGCAGAACAATGAGGCCAGGCGCTGTGGCGCACACCTGCCACCCCAGAGACTCAGGGGACAGAGGCAGGAGGATAGTGAGTTGCAGGCAGAGACAACCTGCGTGATTTAGTGAGACTCTATCTCAAAATAAAAAACATAAAAGGGTTGGCTTGGTGTGAAGCATTTGTCTAACATGTGTGAGGCCCTGGGTTCAATCTCCAGTATTATAATAAAATAAAAATAAAACATATAGCAAGGGGCTCCTTGCACAGGAAAAATGACGTCTTCTGAAATCCAGAAAGAAAGTCTGTGGCTGAAACCCCAACTGGAGCAACAGAGCAGGACATTCAAACTTGGGGAAAAGAGAAGAAGGAGAGCAGAAATGCTGGATTGTGTGGGACATGGCAGGTATGTGGCTCTTGGATGCTCTCAGAACACATCATCAAAGGGAAACAGAATCTCTACAGTAGAGGAAGGCCCAGCATCAGAAAAGTCAGGCAACGCTTCCAGCTACATATGTCAGAACAAACCACAGACGCTGTTTCCTCAAATTTTGTCACAACAGAATAAGTACAATCCAAGATGGCATCCCTAATTATGTTTTGGCTGTGGAAGGGCACAATTTGTGCAAGATAACAGAGTTTTTAAAAAGCAGACAATTCGCATGTTTTGCTTATATGTTGAAAAGTATATCCTGCAAGGAAAACCCAGAGGCTGGCAGTGAAGCGTGAAAGGGAGGAACGGCCTCGATGCCGTGAGAGCGTATCATCTCTGTAGGTCACAGATCTGGACACAGATAGCAGGGATTTTTAAAATGCACATTACAAAAATAGTTCTGATCTAAAATAGATGACTTCACTGCGTAGATAAATTAACTTCCAATCTGTTCCTGAAAATGAAAATGATGAAGACCAAATATGCTTGTAATGTTTATTTGAAACTGTGGCATGACTTGTTGTTGTTGTTGTTAGGTGCCGTCCAGTTGGTATCCGACTCATAGCGACCCTCTGTACAACAGGGGAAACACTATTGTCAGTGCTTCTGTGCTGTTCATAGGGTTTTCAATGGCAGATTGATTTTTGGAAGGGGGTTTCCAGGTCTTTCTCCCAAGCCTACAGCTTCTGGTGTTCCCTGGAGGTCTCCCATCCAGGTACTAACCAGGCCCGACCCTGCTTAGCTTCCAAGATCTGACGGGACCAGATGCCACAGGGCTACAGCTGCAGGCCTAGAAATATGTTAACTCTGGATGAGAATATCACTGGACGAGAATAGTGAAAATAATTGACATGGAAGGATAACAGGACTACATATAAGTATTTTCCTTTCAAATATTAAATTTCTTGGGGACTACATACATATTCAACTTTAGCAAATAAGGACAGAAAGTACTCACTTTGTTTACATATAAATCATCAACCATCAAAACAGTGGGGTTGCCTTCTAATCCTGCTTGAATAAACACCTTTTTAAACATTTCTTTGAAATCTGTGTATGCAAAATTGTGAGACACAGGCACTCTGTATAGTCTTTGTTCTACCAAGTAACAGGCCAAGGTAGCACAAGTTTCTTTTCCACATCCATCCATTCCAATCTTTGGGAGAAAAAAAATTCATAAAATGACTCTTATACATTTTCTGAGAATCTTTCAATATGTAGTTTTCTTTGTATTTGTGACAGAAATTTTAACAGTAAACATAGTTCAGAGTATTTATAAGACATTCAATACCTTTATCTGTTTATAGCCTCTTAAAATATGAGATAATTTTACTGGAAAGATAATCTGGAAAATAGCATGGATAAACTTATAAGTCAACTTTATGTCACTGTCAGTATTTGGTTCATTTATAAGAACTAGATTGGTATTTAAGCAAAAATAAATGCTTTTTGGTAATGATGGAAAAGAATTACCTTGTTAAGACTGCTTTATTGAAGTACAATTCACAGACCACTAGTTTCACATGCACAGTTCAATGATTTTTAGGAAATTTACACATTTGTGAGCTCATTATCAGAATATTCCATTTTAGAATATTTCCATCACTTCAGAAAGATCCCTAAGTCCACCTGCAGGCCACCCATCCAACCCCTAGGCCCAGGCAATCATCACAATGCTATCCATATTGATTCGCCTTTTGGGGGGCATTTCATATCAATGGGGGAAGCCTACTCATCTGCACTTAGCATGATTATCTCAAAGTTCTTACACATTGTAGTGTGTGTCAGTACTTTATGCCTTTTTGTTGCTGAGTAGTATTCCATTGTTATGGACATACTGGAATCTGTTTATTCACCATTGGTGGACATTTTGACTATTTATACTTCTTGTTTATTTTGAATAATGCTGCTAGAGACATTCACACACATCTTTGAGTAGACATTTGTTTTACTTTCTCTGTACAGAGTTATAGGAATGGAATTGCTTAGTTATTTGGTAAATCTATGTTAAACTTTACCAGACATAAAACCATTTTTCAAAGTAGTTATACTATTTTCCGTGCCCAGGAGCAATGCTATGAGAGTTCAGTTAATCTGTAATTTTCTCAACACTTGTCATTGACTATCATCTTGACTATAATCATTCAAGCTGAATAAGCAGTGGCATCTCATTGTGGTTTTAATTTGCACTCCCCCAATGACTGCTGATGTTAACATTTTTTCATGGGCTTACCCATTTGTGTATTTTCTTTGATGAAACATCTGTTCATATCTTTTGTCCATTTTTAAAAATAAACTGATTTTAGAAGTGTTACTAAGATAGTACAGAGAATTTTCATATGCCCCATATCCAATTTCCCCTAACATCTAACATTAGTATAGAAACGTTACAATTAGGGCTTCAAGCCCACAAAAAAATTGGGTTCAGGTTAAGATGTAGGTTCAATATGCTAAAATTTAGAAGGCTCCGGTTTGTTTGGGGTTTATATTTCAATCCTAGATAGACAAATGACAATTTTCTTTCAATTTTTTCAAGTTTTAAATAGTTAATGACCCAAACAATTAGCCAATGAAAACCCTGTGAGGGTCACTATGAGTCAGAGTACACTCAACCACAGCTAACAACAACAAATGATACAAAAAAAGGAAGACATTAAAAGCTGAACCTGAACCTAATTTTTGACCTCGATTACCTTTGAGGGTGTTCTCCACTGTAAAGTCACCCCTCCCGCTTCCCACACCATGCTCTGGGAGTCACTACAAAAACTCCCGTTTAGGAATGGGAGTTGTGTTCAATGCCCTGAGGGGGGAGTGTCTACACACATCATGTGGAATTCTTCTGCTTGGGAGACGTCTATTCTGCCCTATTGACCTATTTAATCATTTATTTACATCAGTATGGACTCTTGTGTTTACTGAATATTTGGATTATAATCCCGTATTACTTCATTTATTTTGTCGCTCCATCTTTGGCCAGTAGAGTTCTCGGAGCTGGCTCTTGTGTCCCGCTGACATGAACTCACTTTTGTTTTTTGTACTTCCCCCTGGGGCTGTAAGATGCTCCAGGCTCCTCTTGTACCTGTTCCATCCTGGTTTTGTAATCAGCCCTTTCCCAAGGATCCTGGTGCCTTTCACTGGAGAACGTGCTAGAAGTCAATGTCAGTTCCCGTGTGGTCACAGCTGCGGAGCATCACAGCCTGCACAGTGGCCCCGCTGACACAGCAGGTGCCTCTATGCTAACCTGCCACACATACCTCTCTGTAAATAGTTCTGTACGCAGCCAAGCATATTAAGCTAAATATTACTTTAAGTCACGTGTCCAGCTCTACTCCATCACAGTATGGATCACGCTGGCCTCTGCCGCTTGCTTCTCCGTCACGAGAAAACTCTCTCCCTGCCTGCCATCCGTTGCTTCATTACTCAGCTCAGCATGCAGGTACTGTGGTGTCAGAACGGCTAACCTTACTCCACGGGAAATGACTTTATTAACTAGAGCTGGGTGCTTACGCTACTTCCTTTTCCCTTTCGTCTTACAGACCCCATTCATCTCCAAAGTCCCTTGGGTCAGCTTTTTGCTTTTCCCAAGTCCTCTTCAGTGGGTATGCGCCACCCATTTGCAACATGGCTTGATTGTTCACATCTTGCATTTTGTCTTGAGATCCCCAAGCCTCTGGAATTAGTATGTGTGTGTATATATATATATATATATATATATATATATATATATATATATATGGGTGGGGAGCATTACTGGTAGGTTGAAACCAGGGCCTCATGCATGCTTTGCAAGCACTCTACCACTGAGCCCCAGCCCCAGCCCATTTTTTATTTTATTTATTATTTTGAGACAGTGTCTCACTAAGTTGTACAGGCTGCCTCTGGCCTCAAACTTGTGATCCTCCTGCCTCCGCCTCCCGAGTCACTGGGATTACAGGTGTGCACAACTGTGCCTGGCCTGAAATATTTTTTTTTTTTTATTTGCAAACACTAAGGTTCATTCTTCAGGGTGTGAGATTCTATGGGGTTTTAGCAAATGTATGGTGCCACGCATTCATCATTACAGTATCAAATACAACTTTTACCGGAAAAGCCTGTGTTCTACCACCCCTCTTCTGACCAAACCCTTGGCAACTACTAATCTCACCATCGCCATAGTTTTGCCTTTTTCCAGAACACCATATATTTGGAATCACGTAAGTATGTAACTTTTCCAGTTTGCCTTATGCCTTTACGATTCCCCTGTGTCTTTTTGCAGCTTGATGGCACACTTCTTATCTCTGAATAGTGCCCACCGCACAAACCACCAGTTTGTTTTGTCGTGTGATGATGAATGGTCGCGGTAGCCATCTCTGTGGAGCTTGTCCTGTGGGCTCAGTCTTCGCAACAGTAGGTAAGCACGCCGGAGCCTGCTTGCCGGATCAGGCTGTGCTTTGTGAGGAACGGCTGCACTGTCTTCTGGCTGCCTGTGTCGGTCTGCACACCCAGCCGCCAGGGCGACAGCGCCTGCTGGTCTGTCCCCTGGGCAGTAATTGTTCCTATCCGTGTTTTGGGTATTGGTTACTTTAACAGGCATGTAGCGGTATCTCAAGTTGGTCCTCAATACAATTCATATTGGGCATCTTTTCATATGCTTTTGTGAGGTATCTGTCTATTTCTAACCAGGTTGCTTGTTTTTTGGGGGGTTGTACAAGCAGGATCCTGGATAACATGAACAAAGACAATTTTACTTCTTTTCTGCATTCTGAAATCTGTTATACTCCCTCACTTTTTATTTCCTAATTGCACTGGCTACCATCTCTAGTATAAATAAAAGTTGGAGGACAGAACATCCTCGCTTTATTGCCAATGTTAGAGGTAAAACATTAGTCTCTTTATTAACCATGGGTTAGCTGCCAGTTTTTCACAGATGAAGTTAGGCTGATGAAGTTCCCTTCTGTTCCTTTTTGATACAGGCTTTTTAAAAACTGCAAATGTGAACTTTATCAAATCCCTTTTTTACGTCTTGAGATTTCTGTGTGGTTTTGTCTTTAATCCAGTTAATGTGATGGATTGCACTGATGCATTTTTGGTTATTAAACTAAACATGAATTCCTAGTATAAATCTCACTTGCTTATGATGCAAAGCACTTCTATGTTGCTGGCTTTGGTTTCCTAGTATTTTGTTCAGGACTGTTACAACTTTCTTCCTAAGAGACACTGTCTGTAGTTTTCTTTTCTCACAGTGTCTGCTCCAGTTTGGATGTGGCTTGTCTCCCAGCGGCTCATGTGCTGACAAGCTTGGTTCACAGTGTGGCGATGCTGAAAGGTGGCAGGACCTTTAAGCAGCGGGGCTGGGAGGGATCCGGTCTTCAAGAGGGCCCCCTGGCCTTGTCACAGGGAGTCCCCTCAGAGCAGGTGTCGTAAGAGAACCTGGAACCTTCCCAGGGTCTCTCTCCTTCTTGTGCTACACACAGCTCTTCTGCACATGGCTGTTGCTCCTCAGTTTCTGCTCTGCCACATTGTGGTGCAGCTTAACCAGGACACTGATGCTTTCAGGACTCTCCAGCCCCAGAATCATGAACCAAACAAGCTTGTTTACTTTATAAGTTATCCAGCCTCAGGCGTTTTGTTACAGTTTCTCAAAACAGACTAAGATAGCAAAGGCTTTGCCTAGCTTTGGTAGTGGTGTCACTGGACTCAAAGATGAGTCGGGAAACGCTTCCTCTTCTATTTTCAGGAAGATTCTGTGAAAGTCTGGTATTAATTCTTCCTTAAATGTTTGGTAGAATTCTCCAGTCAATCCATTTGGCTCATGAATTCTCCTCGTGGGAAGTTGTAAAATTCCCTGTTCAATCTCTTTACAGAATTCTTTACAGAATTCAATCTCTTTACAGAATCTCTTTACAATTTCCTACAGAAATAGGAATCCCTATGGTCCTTCCTATTTCTGTAAACTTTCCTTATTCTGATAGCTGTAATGTTGGCAGCCTCCAGTTCTTAATTTTAATAATTTTAATAGCTTGTGTCTCCTTTTTTCCTGGTCAGTTTAGTTAAGGGGGTGTTGTGTAGTGTAGATGGCTCCTCCAGGCTGGACATGACGACTGCTATTTTGGCCATCGTGACACAGAGCACCTGGAATGAGCTTGGGGACATTTGCCCATAACCATGGCAACGGCAACAGAATGGGCAGAAATACACACGTTAGTGAGGCCCACAGTGAGGTATCAACAGTCCCTCTTACAGGCAGGGCAGAAGACCCTCGGGAGACCTAGGCAAGACCCTCCTCTGAGGGGCCCTTCAGTAGCCCCTCCTGCTCCAGCTGCACATGTCAGGAAACAGAAGAGTTAATGGAATGTTTTTATGTGCTAGAAAATTTCTTCTGTGAATGGATAAAAAAATTATGGTGTATATACAGAATGGAATACTACTGCACGCTAAAAAATTGAAATAATGTCATTTGCCGCAAAATGGATGGAACTGGAGACCATCATCTAAAGCAAGTGAACAAAAGCTCAAAAAGAGAAGCGCCGTGTGTGCCATCGTGTGTGGGAGCGGAGGCTTAAAGGGAGGAAACCCTATACAGAAGCTGACATACACAAAACGTACCATTCAACTTAGCAAAGAAGGGGCAACAGAAGGAGTAGAAAGGAGGAGGGAGGGAACTAGCACAGGGAAGCAAAGACTGCAGAGGGTGGGATGAAGAGAATCAACGTACAGGGACAAAGGGGGAGAATAATCTCAACGTAAACAACGCAACTTCATGAGCACATTGGAAAAATAGGGGAGCATAACCCAAATACGCATTTGAGTTTTACTCCATATTAGTCATAAGGTTCCATAAACCTTGTAAGTTGACAAAAGTGTAACCAAAAGTGATGGAATAGTTGCATAATGGAAACAGCCAATGCTGTGTTACTCTGTATCCCACCATCATTTACCAATAAAAGGAGAAAAAAAATTCTTCTGCGAGCTAATGAGGACAAGGATCTTGTTCTTTGACTTAATCATTGTGATTTTTCATAAAGTTTCATAAATAAAACTTCTATAAGTAGCTTTTATAGGAATTTCTTAATTTTTATTTTGAAAATTTTTAAATATTTGAGAAATTTGAATTCCTACCAGTAACATGTGACTCCCTGGCTGCCGGAGGACCCTGGTAGCTCTTGTAATATGCTCTATGGCTTCCTTGAAGAACACCATGGGATGAGAAATCTAGCAGAAGAGATGTGACGGACAAACTGATTATAAATGTAGAAAAACGGAGCATGCAATGTGGTTTTCACATGTAAGCACACAGGAACGCAGGGGACTCTACCAGTAACTCAGGGGCCCTTTGCCAGTGAGGATACTCCCTCTTGTCAATATTGTGGTGAGCAGGGCTGATCAGCGGTCAGGCTGAGGTAAGAGAATGAGAGGATGGCAGGGGCGGCAGGATGGTGGAGGGAGGAAGGGACTCAGGAAACTGACTTACAGCGTCTGTGATTTTGTTGGTAACCGTGTTTCAGCACATCTCAGCCCAACAACAATGGGAAAGATGTAAAGAGCTACAACCATTTTGCTACGCCTTGTGGTTACTCTGCACCTGTTACCACATTGTCTTGTATTTTTTAACTTCCTAAATCCTACTCGTTCGAGTCCCTATAGCCTGAGTTGTATAACCTGTCTTTAAAATTATATGCTATTAAGTGAGACAAATAAGACAAAATAACATCCATTTCTAATGGTCTGCTTTGAAACCTGAGGGCACACTCCCCACCGCACACATGCCTGAAAAACACCTGGTTTATATGTGTGTGCGTACATAAATTAATCTACATATACATAGCAGTCCTCAGGTTTTTAATAGTGTATGTAGTTACCTCTAAAGATGTCAAACCCAACTTCATTTGGAATTTATTAAGTACATTGGAAAGTTCATCAAAGTCATTGGTATTCTGATAGATCCTTTTCCTGTGAGACTTGTTTATATCCAAGAAGTCCACAAATACAGTTGAGTTCTTCATCAGGTCTTTTGGAGTCCATTGAATCTGTTGTTAGAAAAGAATTCAGCAAGCAATTGATATCATTCAAATATCATTATCATTACAGATCAATTCTATTTGTTACCAAGACCAATATAACCTGTAATCCCAGCACTAAGGAGGCTGAGGCAGGCGGATCCTCAGTTACAGACCAGCCTGGGCCACACAACAAATTCCAAGCCAGCCTGGGTTACATAGTAAACCATGTCTGTAATAAAAATAAATAGTAATAGTGAAGTAATAATTAAAATGAACTAAGATATCCATCACCTCAAATACTTACTACTTTTGTGGTGAAAATATATGAAACTTACTCAGTGATTTAAATATGTCTAGCATGCTATTGTTAATGATGCTCAGTAGATCCAACCTTGCTGTGATAGAGACGCGCCTGGCAGGGCGGGCCCTGGGCCTCAGGGATTCTTATCCTTTTTCATGATCTATTCTCCTTTTGGCCAGGAAACCTGTAAACCCTTCTCAGAATAACGTTTTCAAGTGCTTATCATAAAATACAAACATTACAAAGGAAACCAAAATGTTGGAACACAGTTCTTCCTAACGACTCTCTGAGGCTCTGCAGACCCCAGGTTACAAATTCCTGTAGTTAGAGGTGTTTTGCAGCTTCACCAACAATCTGGGAAAAGATTCCTCCTGCAGTTGACTGTGAAGGACGAACACTTGCTTTCCTGGACCACTTGGCAAATTCTCGCCTATCTTTCATACCGAGGTCCTGAAAGCCTTTGAAGGTCTGACCACTTCCCTGCCCTCTAAAGCTGGGTAAAGCAAACAATGCCTGTCTCCTCTGTTCTGCTGCAGTGGTGTGCATCTGTGAAGTGTGTTGCACCTGCTGGGTTGGAGGCACCTGTGGGCAGGTCCACACCACTGCTGTGCAGTGCCCAGCACTCACCTCACTTGGTATTTGACACTGGAAATTCCTAATGGCATTCAGAAGTATGTGCTCAGCAAAAGGCTAAACTAAGGTAGAGGGTGGTGTGGCAGGGTGGCTGCAAGAATTACTAGCTTGAGTAATGGCACCACCACTTAACCATTCTGTGTAAGTGAAGGCCAGTTCTGAACCTTACTTTGCTCAGTGCCATCTGCAAAGTGAGGACAATAAGAGGTCTCCATCACGTGTTGTGAATGAGGGTTAAGGTGAGCAGTGATAGCTAGGCACAGTGGCACATGCCGGTAATCCCAGAGACCCAAATTTGTAAGTCAACATACATAGTCACATATATTTACTGGGTACAAAGTCATGTTATGATTTAAGGATACAATGTAAGATAATAATTAAACAAAGCTAACATATCCAGCACATCAAATACTCATTACTCTTTGTGGTGAAAGCCTCTGAAGTTTACTCAGTGATTTAAGCACGTATAATGCCCTATTACTACAGCTATCAGCTGTATATCCTATATGACATATTACACCACATGTTTAAGCTGTTCAGCTGACCTGAGGAAGCCCTGCTCCTCCTGCCAGCTAAGGTTCTGCACCCTCTGACCATCACCTCCGCCTTCCTCCCAGCCCAGCCTCACTGCTGTGGGACTTTGCTTGCTTGGTCTGTCTGTGCCAGCCTTATTTCACTCAGCATAATGTTCATGACATGAGTCTTCAATGATGGCGGACAAGGGAAGAGACCATGCTGCACTCCGCCTGACCATGGGTGACACATTCACGTTTCTTTCATGGATGGAGGTGTGGACGGCAATGCCAACATCAGGGTGGGGATCATGATGGCAGAGAGGGTGCACAGGGTCAAGACTGGGAATGATTTACACGTGTGGGGTGCCTAGCGTAACACAACACTGTCTACAAAGTCAAACTAAGGTCTATCTCTAGAGTTCAGGTTCTTCTCACCAAACCACCTGCCTGTGTTTAAAATATACGCAAGACATTTAGTTTTTATCAGTATTATAATACATACACTTATTGAGCACTTACTGTCAGAATATGTCAGAACATTAACTGTCAGAAACTGTTCTAAGCATTGTACTTAAATTAGTGCTATTTATGTTCACCAGTTGTGTGAAGTAGGTACAATCACTAAGCTCACTTTAGAGGTGAGGACACCAAGACAGAGACACATCACTTGCTGGAGCCCACACCCCGCATAAAGGGAGGAGCTGGGCTTCAGACCTGGGCAGAACCTGGCTTTGTGGTTTCTGTACTCAGTGCCTCCTCGGCTGTCAGGGAGGAGGCAGAGAGCAGCAGACTCTAGTCCTGACTGAGGGGAGTGAGAGATAAGACAACTCTGGGCCACCACCCGCAGCAGCCCCAGGATGGCACAGGAAGGGCTGCCTGCTGAGCGGAGCCCTGAAGATGCCACACAAGTGAGGGAGGACGGGGAGGAGGCAGGGATGGGAAAGCGGTCATCACTGGGTCCTAAATGGCAATAGTGTTTAAACAGACATCAAAAAGAAGACTGGAGGGTAGAAGTGATACGGATTAGTGTGAAAAATCACGTCACAATGGCTATGAGCTGAGGGGCAAAAATCTGAATTAAAAAGAAAATGATGACAGTGGTCATAAAGAACTTTAAAAATATGTGTGAATTTGTGATTATCTCAAAACCATATACGTCTACATTTACGCATCCATAGACAGACACAGATTTACAACCTGAGTTCACGTGCACGTGCGTTTATCTATCTCCATGAGGTTTGTATTCTAGAATTCTCTCTTACTGTTGTCAAGTGAAGATTTTCTTCAATTTATTATATTTCTTGGAATGCTGTGAATAGGGTGAGGGAAAGTGACACCACCAAGAAGAGGGGAAAAAACCAAGAGCGGAGTCATCTCTGCGAGAAAACACCTCCTGGGTCTTCCAGAGAGGAGGCCACAAAGTGAGCCAGGCCACTGCCTCTGTGAGTGCAGCTGCGGTGGCCAGCCTGCAGAGATAAGCTCCCCTGCGACCCATCCCCAAAGACAGGCGGTGAGGAAAGGAAGGGGCGGGGCATCTCCAGCAGGCAGCTGGTCCTGGGAAAGACAGGCAGGTCAAGGCAAAAGAGGAAAACCCTCCACCAGATGGACTGACACAGTGTCTGCAACAATGGGCTTAAATATAAATAAGATCATTTGCCTGGCACAGAATCCGGAAGTGTTTCGATCTGCTGTACATAGGGTCGCTATGAGTCGGACTCAACTCGATGGCACCTGACAACAACAAGGGGCCAGATGCATCCAGACCTCACCAGCTGCATCGCACCTCAGTCTGTGCACTCAGACATTCACAAGTGAAAATGCAATTGTCAGTTAGATAAGAGGCTTTCACTAACATTAAGGAAATACATGAGGATTTTCATAAAATAACATCCTGGCCCAAGGTTTCATTTGAATTTTTTTTTTTTTTCAGTACTTAGGGGTTAAACCCATGGCCTCACACAACTTTTATACTTTACATGGGCTCTACCACTGGGCTGCACCCCAGCCCTTTACTTACTTACTTACTACTTACTTACTTATTTATTTATTTTTGGAGAAATGTTCTCACCAAGTTACGCAGGCTGCCTCTAGTCTCACACTTGTGGTCCCCCTGCCTCTACAGCCTGAGCTGCTGGGAGTAGAGGCTTGTGGCACCATGTCTGACTCAGTTGAAATAATAGTTAAAGTGTAGGTGTACCTGAAAATGGTTCTGCACTTCCTTCGAAAGCACCTGGTAGAAGAGGCTTTCTTCAGCAGGTTCTACTAAGCGATCGTGAAACACTCGAGTGGCCTCGTGAACGAAGAATAGAGCGGCCATCTCTCTGGAGTTGATAACAGTCTTTTCAGCTTGCAACAACCCTAGGAGAAGCTATTAGGGGTTTAATAATGATACTTTTTCAAATGCTAGCAGGGTAGTGTGTGAAATAAAGCTCACATTTTTCAGGTTTATGTTCCATAAATTATTCAAGGTAAGAATCACCAATCGTATGTGCTAGTTAGGGATGAGGTCCCACAGCAAAAGGAGGAAGATACCACATTCAAGGATTGCTTTTCTTAACATTGAAATTTTGAAAATTATTTAACTGAGCCTGATGACATAATCAGCACGTTGGGAGAATCTTTGGAAATTCAAGCATGTTTATGAGATGCACACATGCTTTCACTTCCTGATGGCCGCAGCTAAACCTCCAAAGTGAAGCAAAGCCAAGATCTGTGTTGTAACCTTGCTATTTCTTTCCCTGCTGAGGACCACAGCCAATATTCTAACGGTTTCAGTGGTTTCATTATTGAGTTCTCTCCACAGAATTATTTGAACAACTCTTTTCAAATTACTCATGGGCTAAGCTGCTAATAAACAGCAAAACCAACCAATATGAATTTCATTTTCCCCCTTCGAACAATTTAATGATGACATTATCAACAGGAAGAAGAAAGAGAAAAGTAGAGAGGGGAGAGAGAGACAGAGATTGATTCAATGCAGTAAAATCACATCTCCAATTTTAAAATAAGCTGGAGAACTAATCTGAAAACAAACCTTAAACATATCTCGAAGATTAAATAGATAGTGGCATTTTGTTGGAGTTGGTAACATACTCTTACATATTCGGTAATATATAGCGAGGGAACAAGATACAATCTGATCCTTACATTTCTGAACCTCAGATACGAAGTTATTGGCGGAGAAATACATTCCCAAATGAACCTTTAAAAAGAAATTTTACAATTTAGTTTCATTAAAAAATTTAAGTACAGACTCTTTCTAACTAATATCCTGTGTACTATGATGGAGGGTTAATTTCATTAGAAATTTTAGTAATTAAAAGCCTTTTAAAAGACGATGGTGAACTAAGTACAATGATACTCTAGGTATTGCAAATGGGAAAATTCTGGAAGCAGGCAATGTGGCCTCTTTGCACAGCTTGTGATCCACCTCTGCATGTTTTGGGGTGCTGGTAACTCTCATTTTCTTGCTCCCAGTAGAAGTTACCAGAAGTGTGAACTGCTCACCTCCATCTAGATTGGTATCACATGCTTTTTTCTAAAAATTCTGAAGCATCTTATTGGAAAGTATGCAAGCGCAAGGCCCTGGGTTCAACTCCCAGTACCGCAAAAAAAAAAAAAAAAAAGAAAAGGAAAGGAAAAAGAAAACCTCAGAGTGCCTGTTAGAAAGGTGGATTCCTGAGTTCTGTCCCAGATATGTTAGATCAGAATCTCTGAGAAAAAAGTCCTGGGATCTGAATTATAAACATGCAGTAAACATGTCTCACATGTATTTCTTCTGCACACTAAATTATGTTTTTGATATTCTAGAGACAAATCACAACAATAGGCCAGAAAATTCAGGGGCGAAATCTATCCCTATAAAAGAATTTTCTGTCAGTATTACCAGTTTTAAGGTGTCACAGTTTTTCTTATACGATGGAATTAATTTTTTAGTAGAAAATGAGGTAGATGGGGTTGGGGGTGTGGCTCAATGGGATAGTGCTTGCCTAGCATTTGTAGGAAATGGTCTCCACAGTAGCACCATCAAAACATAGTACATAATATCAGAGAGAGAGAGAGAGAGAGAGAGAGAGACAGAGACAGAGACAGAGACAGAGAGACAGAGAGAGAGAGAAACAGAGAGGAGGGAGAGAGAAAAGAGAGAAGGGAAGGGAGGAGGGGAAGGGAGGGGAGGGGAAGAGGTAGGGGAAGGAAAAGGAAGAGAGGAGAGCAGGGGAGGGTAAAAAAATGAACTAGAAATATTACCTGGAAAATAGTATATAAGGCACTTTGTGGAGGATGAGGCAGTACCAGTATGGAAAAATGCTTGAGGAGACGGGGGCTAATATCATTCCCAGCAACTGAAGGAACACAAGCGGCAACCACAGAGAGATCTTGAATGTTCTGTGGGAAGAGTAAAAGGAGGAGGAACTAATTTGTAGGAAGTTAAATATATTCCCATTTCCTTGTCCCAAATAGAATCATTTGAGCAAATAGATTGAGACTACTCATTGCAAAACAAAAATTACAACAGTAACAGAAATCTAAACTCTCACAAGTAACCCATCCTAAAATGTAATTTCAGAATAAGTTACTCCTAGTAGTCTTTCTAAATGTCACCAGGAAATAGCCCATTTTTAAAAAAGCAATCATTCCAAACTATGAAACTACTAGAAGAAAACATAAGGGAAACACTTCAAGATATGGGTCTGGGCAAAAGTTTTGAGAAAAGACTTCAAAATAACAGGCAACAAAAGTGAAAATAGCCAACTGAGACTGCATCAAACGAAAAAGCTTCTGCATATCAAAGCGATCTGTGTAACAGTGAAGAGACAGCCTCTGGGATGGGAGGAATATCTACAAACTACATCTGACAAGGGGATATGATCCGGAATATATGAGGAACTCAAAACTTCATAATATCAACCCCCTGAAAATACAATTAAAATGGGCAATTTTAAGGAAAGAAAACAGAAATGACCAACAGGTATACGAAAAAAACACCTCCATACAATCACTGATTATTAGGGAAATTCAAATTAAACCATGAGATCCTTTCTTCCTAGTGAGAATGGGTTTTATCAGAGAGACAAGAAATACCAAACACTGGAGAGGCTGCGGAGGAAGGGGGACCCTCAGTCACTGGTAGTGGAAATGTAAAGTAGTGTAGATATTAAGAAAAAGAGTGTGGTGGTTCCTTGAAAATCTAAAATTCAAATTACCACATGTTTGAACAACCCCACTATTGAGTCTACATAAAAAATGAAACCAACATGTCAGAAAGATACCTGCACCCCTATGTTTATCACAGCACTATTCGCAACAGCAAAAATATGGCGACAACCTAAGTGTCCATCAGTGGATGGACGGACAAAGAAGACCTGGAGTGCACACACAACAGCACTCTTCAGCCTTAAACAAGAAGGAAGTCTGTCATTTGCAACAGCATGGATGAACCCAGAAGAGGCTATGCTAAGTAAAACAAGCTAGGTATAGAAAGACAAATAACTGCACACTCTCAGTCATATGTGGATTCTAAAATTGCTACAATGGGTAGCGGGGAGGTGGCTGGAGGAAGGCTGGACCGCAGATGCCAAGTTATAGACAGGGGAAGAGGTTCTGGTGTTCTGTGGCACAGTAGGGTGACTATAATATATCATACATTTCAAAATGGCTAGAAGAGAGGATTTTGGATGTTTTCAACATAAAGAAATGATGGATATTTGAGGTGATGGATATGTTACTCAAATTTGGTTAGTACACATTGTATACATGTGTCAAAACCTCACACTATACCGAATAAATATGTATAATTATTACATGTGAATTAAAAATAAAAAAGTAACCTTTGGGAAATAAGCAATGTGGTATTGAGACCAAGAGGCCAAGAGGCCTTTGGTGACAAGTAAGAAGTCACAAGAGCCAGTGAAGTGTGTCTCCAGCATAGGATAGGCCTGGGGGAGGGACTAGGTGCTTGCCTGTTAAGATGACAACAGCCATGTGACATCATAGCAGAGCAGCCCTGTGCAGCTGGGTGGAGTCACACCCAGCACCTCATCTACTCCCAATGGCATGCTGTTGACAGCCTGGTTCCTGTCTACACTCACGTCCATGGCCACAGAAACCCTGCTAAGGACTTGCGGTGGCTGTTTCCCGGTCAGTTCAGGGAACCTGTGCAGGCTATGTGTTCTAGGACCCTCTTCCCATCCTCTCTTCTCTCCTCTCCCATGTCCCCCTAGAGGCTGCATCTGGGTCCTTCTTAGTTGCTGGGGTTGGTGGCAGGTTCAGACAGTCACAATGGTATCTGAGTCAATGCCACTCACAACCCAGTGCTTCAGCATGATCTTAGGCTCGAGTTTGTCTGAGACATGAAACTTTATAATACAACTTAACTTTGTATATGAGCAGTCTGAGACCTAGAAAGTTGAAGTGGTGAGGTCAGTTTGGAACACAGAGATTGTAATTTCCTTAGAAGGCTAAAATAAGAAAAGTGCATCTCAATATATATTTACTCAGGAACCTTAAGCCATTCTAACTTGGTTCAATGTACAAAAATAATTACACAGGGGCTGGGTGAGGTGGTGCCTGTAATGCCTGTAATACCTGTAATACCTGTAATACCTGTAATACCTGTAATACCAGTGACTCGGGAGGCAGAGGCAGGAGGATTACAAGTTTGAGACCAGAGGCAGTCTGAAAAATTTAACAAGACCCTGTCTCAAAAAGTAGAAAAATGGTCTGAGGGTACAGCTCAGTGGTCCAGCACTTGCAGAGCATGCCAGTGCAAGGCCTGGGTTCAACCCCCAGTACCACAAAAGTAATAATAATAGTAATAATAGTAATAATAATTGCACATTACAAAAAATATTGGGATTGTTTTTACTCC
>VMDO01014776.1:0-53432 GCA_007922755.1 Pedetes capensis | reverse complement strand
ATATGCAGGCTACCTCTGGCCTCACACTTGGAATCTTCCATTCTCAGCTTTCCAAGTAGCTGAGATTACTACACATAGCTCCAACTCACAAAAAGGGTAATTATTTCTTTAAGGGAGTACTAGCTCTTCAGTAGCAGTTTCAGCATAAATACATTTTCTAGTCAATTTTATCTTTTTAATAGGTTGGATGCAACCATCCAAAGTTGAAAAACGTAGTTTTTGGCAATCCTAGGAAGAAAAACTAGTAACCAAGTGGTTGCAATGGTTTGCATCATATGATTCAAACTGTACAATCATATGTACAATCATATGATTCAAACTGTAGTTTTTATAACGACATTTAGATCTTTGTTGTTAGGTGCCGTCCAGTCTGTGTTTGACTCATAGCGACCCTATGTACAACAGGCAAAACCATATTGTTAGTGCTTTTCTCCTATTCATAGGGTTTTCAATGGCAGATTCTTTCTTGGGGAATGGGACACTGGGTCCATCTCCCAAGCCTACAGCACGTGGTGATCCCAGGTGTTCTCCCATTCAAGTCCTGACCAGGCCTGACCCTACTTAGCTTCCGAGATCTGACAGCGTCGAACACCACAGTGGTATGGCTGCAGGCCTCAAAGAGTGCAGAGCAGCACTCTACCAATAGAACTAAACCCCGGCTTTAGATCTTTAGGATTTTATAATCTCATTGAAATAATGCAATTATAGTACATCTTTAAAATATGATGTATTTTAAATCTAAATGTCTATAGTGATATTTTGAGAACAAATTCCTTTAAGAAATTACTATCACTAACATTTTCAGAGCAGACACATAGTAGGCACTTCAAAAACACCTCTTCAATTTTACTGAGTTAAAATTATAAGAATAAGGAGTTCTTAGAGTTTTTTCTGAGTTGAAGTTTAAGTGGTTGGCTGGTAATCACTGACAGTTTGTATTTGCTCTTTCTATATAATAGTAATCAAAACGTTTAGTTCTTTTCAACAAACTCTTTAAAATATGTGGACAAATCTTATAATTCAAAATATATAAAAACTAAGGGGTTGAATTTTAAGTTATTATCACCTAATACTTTTACTTAATAATATTTATGTCAATTGTGTATGTTCGTTTAGTTACTACTTTTCTCTTGACTAGGTTACTAAAGGTGATAGATTTCATCTGAAGATTTTACTACAGTCTAGTATATTAAAAAGAGTATAAACTCAAATGGAGAGTTCATTTGTGCAAACCTATTTTTATAGATAGTTTTTGCTATTAAATCTTGGAATGAATATAAAAGAGTAAGATACCTATGTTATCTTTACTTTTTAGTTCAGAAAACTCAGGGGTAGTGTGGAAGAAATGAGCATGTCCAATCCATTTAAAGCCTTTATATTGAATCAAAACTCGTCAGCAAAACATCTTTGAGGCTTCTATGTGAGCAAAGCATTTGCTATTCTAATAAAACAACAATAAAACAAAGAGCTAGTGAATTAGGGAAGGTGTCCATCAAACTTTAGAACATAATAAAAGGCTTTTTTATTGACAAAGGCAGGTAAAATTACTTGTCTTCATATCAATTCATAATGATTTAGAGTAGCATGTCAGCCCTATTTACATTTACACACAACTCATATTTCACTTCAAGGAATAATCCAATGTTGTATTATATTAGTTATATAATTCTAAAAAAAAAATATATATATATATATAAACACGTACAAAGTCGCCTGCCAGTATAAACTGCTAGAGTGAAATGAGAGATACATTTGTCATGTTCATATTATATATTCTTTCAAATCTGTGGACACATGCCCTACTTGCCATGAAATTTGGAATTGAATCATAAGAAATGCAATGTACCAATATCTGTGGCACCAATCTTTGATTTTAATGAAGGAGCTGGTAGTCATATAAAATCAGGCAGATCAGCTGGGCGTGGTGGTGCACGCCTGTAATCCCAGCGCCTTGGGAGGCGGAGCCAGGAGGTTTGTAAATTCGAGACCAGAGGTAACTTAGCAAGACCTTGTCTCAGAAAGTAAGGAAAAAAATAAAAGGGCTGGGGGTGCAGCTCAGTGGTCCAGCACTTGCAAATCATGCAGGCATGAGGCCCGGAGATCAAACCCCACTACCACAAAAAAAAAAAAAAAAAAAAATTCAGGCAGATCATAGAAAATACAGTTGCAAGAAAGAATGTATTAGCCAGTAGCTGGATATTTCTTCTTTTCCTCTATACAAATTATGGTTATAGGGAGATTTTTCAAAATCAACATTTTTATTTGAAATGTTTAGCAGTGGGCTTTCAAAAGTATACCTATGTGTTATTCCCTTGCACTGAATCGACAGTAACACGAATGCCAGAGGTAAATCACTTGAGTTGGTACCCCTTGAGAGAATGCCCCCATTTATTTAAATGTTAGCACAGTCTCAATCAAAAATAACTGCTGATGAGGAAGAAAAAGAATCCATCACCATATTGATCATTAATTTATTGAACAAACCTTAATTGAGGTCCTTCCATATGTCAGAACTGTGCTGGAGTTCTGGAGGTACTGGAGACATGATGGTAGGCAAAATTGGCTTTCTCTATTTTTGTATGGAAAATAAAGTCTAGTGTACACAGTAGGCCTTTCATATAATAACATTGGTTTCATATTTTCAGGGATTGTAATCAGTGCTAAAATGTGAAAGGGCAGGGTTCTATGAGGAGTTTATTTTAGATTGATTGATTAATTATGACTTCTTTAGGAAATTAACAATTAACTAGGACCTGAAGGATTCATGCTATACCAATTTTTCATCAGACTACAGGTTATTGGGAAAAAGCTATACGTCAGTGCCAAATCTAGCAGTTTCAAAAGCATTATAGTGCTATAGTTCAGTAATGAGTATAGTAAAAAGTCATAGTTTAAAATAAAAGGAAAATATCTGAAGTAATATTTCTAAAAGAAAACCAAAAGACACTAAACATTTTAAACTATACCACATGAATTTCTTTTTATTGCTGAACAATCAAAAGAATACATAGAATATCTTAGGTAAAAATTCTGGTACGTAAAAGGCAGTTGGGGCTGGGGTTTAGCTCAATTCGTAGCTGCACTGTCTGAGGACCCAGGTTTGATCCCCAGCACAACAAGAACAGGAGAAGGGTGTGGCAATCCACTCTTGAAGTCATTGAAAACCCTATGAGGGTCCCTATGATTTGGTTTGCAGCCATAGCAACCTGACATCTGAACCCACCTGATCTCGGACGCCAAGCAGAGTTGGCCTGGTTAGTTCTTGGATGGGAGACCTCCTGGGAATACCAGGTGCTTCAGGCTAGGGAGAACGACCTGGCAACCCACTCCCAAAACAATCCACCATTGAAAGCTCTATGAATAGCAGAGAAGTACTGACTGTCGGGAGCCATAGGCCGACATGAGTTAAAAGGCAATGCCTGCATAAATGACTATGTGACAGACGTGACCATAGCAGGAAGTTCTGCTACCTGTGGAATGAGGAAACAGCACATCAGAGGCTCTGTTGAACTTTGTTCCTTGATTGTCTCTTTAGTTACTATATTAACATGAGTATAGATCTGAACATTGTTCCTTGATCGTCTCTTTAGTTACTATATTAACATGCGTATAGATCTGAACTTTGTTCCTTGATTGTCTCTTTAGAATTAATCTGTTGCTGGGGGCTAACTAAGCTGATTGTAAACCTTATGACTATTACAAAGTCCATTGCACTGCAGTTACCTTTGTGAGCTATTTTTAGTATCTCCTTGAGTTACTATATAAGCATAAGTATAGAGAATAAAGTTTTGCTCAAGACCATCAGTCTTGGCCACTTCGTCTCCTTCATCCTCTGCTCTCCCCTTCACCCGGCTGGACCGTGGTAACTGACAATATTGCTGGACATGGCACAATGTTGGAGAGTATTTCGTTCTGTTGTACATAGGGCCACAATGAGTTGGATGCGACTTGAGGGCATCTAACAACAATAAATATCAGTCTCCCTTCTGTGTCCACTTTTCATTTCAGGCAACACACACTTTTGTACTGCCATCTAGTGACTACCATAATAACTAACTAGAAATGGTTATTTATATTGGACCCTGAGATTTTTGTTTGTTTTTGTTTTTGAGATATTTTGTTGCTCTGTAACCAGGCTGGCCTCAAACACCCAGTCCTCCTGCCTCCATATCCTGAATGCCACGATGCCTGGCCTTCTGTGATGGTTTTTTTTTTTTTTACAAAGGATAAAATGTTCCTACCAAGATGTTAATAGTCAGTGTAATTTTAAATTGAATTCCTGAGCCTTTTTCACTTTTAAACTAATTCCAGTCAAGTGTGATGGCACAGGCCTGTAATGCCAGCACTTAGGAGGTAGAGGCAGGAAGTTCCCAAGTGTGAGGCCAACCTAGGCTACATAGTAAGTGCCAGGAAAGCCTGGGGTACATAGCAAGATCTAGTCTCTAAACACAAAGAAAACAGCAGCTACAACAAAAACTCATTCTGAATGTACATAAAAAAGACACTAATATAAAAAGGAAAAGTAGATAAGTTAGTATTAAAAATAATAGAAAATAATGCACTTCAAATAGATCTCATCCCAATTTTTACAAATGAATTTCGCAGAATACCAAAAATTACGAATGAATTTCTAAAAGGGGAAACAAAAGTGATGTCTTTCTCCATCTGGTTAAAGTAAAACAAAAAAATAGTAGGTTTTGCCATAAACATTGTATGTTTAATTAATCTTTTGAAGAAATAAGATTTTCTTGAGAATAGAACCACTTACAGTACAAAGTAAGAATAAATGCTCTACTAGGCACAGTGGTTCATGCCTCTAACGCCAGAGACATGGGAGGCTGAGAGAGGAGGATCTCAGGTTTGAGGCCAGAGATAGCATGTGTAATTTAGTGAGAACCTGTGTCTAAATTTAAAAAATACAATAAAGAATGGGCTGGGAGTGCAGCCCAGTGGTAGAACACTTGCAAAGTATGTGCAAAGCCCTGGGTTCAATCTCCAAGTATCATGAAAAAAGAGAATAAATGCTCTTTGGTGAAACATTTATTTTAGCGTGCACGCGTGCTTGTGTGTGCTTTGTGCTGTATAGAACAATATATTTCACTCCTGCCAGTATCAAAAAATTTTGAAAGGCACTAGAAGGTTTTCTTTGGTAATGGATTGGTAAGGCAGGCAAAATTCTAAGAACGATGTCTATTGATCTTTACCCTCCCATATTCCCCTCCCTTCTGACCGTGAGTTGTTGTTATTGTTAGGTGCCGTGGAGTCATGTCTGACTCATAGCGACCCTCATAGGGTTTTCAATGGCTAACTATTTCAGGATTTTCTCAGGAGTGGGATGCCACAACCTTCTCCCATTTTTTGCAGTGCTGAGAATTGAACTTGGGACCTCAAAGACTGCAGAGAAGTGCTTTACCAACTGAGCTAAATCCCAGACCTTATGAGTATGAGAGGGAGATGTAAATATGAGATATCACTTCTGCCAGTATATTCTCGTACATGGCAATAGCCCTTTTAAGTGTAGAATTTTTTCTCGTTTGTAAGGGCAGGGGGTACAAAAGAAAGTGAAGCATTGAATAGGATTCTACATTCAATGTCTGGCTTTGAACATGGAGGGGGAAAGTGAGAAGGAATGTGGGATGCCAGTAAGAAGAATAGCCTCTAGCTAATGTTGTTGTTAGGTGCAGTCCAGGGTAGTCCAACTCATAGCGACACTATGTACAGCAGATCAAAATACTTCCCTATTCTCTGACAGGCACACAATCATATTTATGTTTAAACCCATTGTTGCAGACACTGTGTCAATCCATCTGGTGGAGGGTTTTCCTATTTTTTTTTTAGCTGACATGCCACTCTCCCAAACATGGTGTCTTTCTCCAGGGATTGGTCTCTCCTGATTACATGTCCAAAATATTTAAGATGCTGTCTAGCCATCCATGCTTCCAAGGAGCGCTCTGGTTGCACTTCTTCCAGGACAGATCTGTTGGTTCTTTTGGCAGTCCATGGTATATTCAATAGATGTCTCCAGCATCATAAATCAAAAGCATCAATTTTTTTCCTGTCTCCCTTGTTCAATGTAAAGGCTTCAGAACCATATGATGCAACTGAAAATACCATGGCATGAGTCAGGCACACCTTTCTCTTCAGTGTGACGTTTTCACTTTTCAATATTCTAAAGAGATCTTTAGCCACAGCTTTTCCCAAAGCAATGTGTCTTCTGATTTCTTGACTGCTGCTTCTACAGGTGTTGATTATAGAGCCAAGCAATGCAAAATCTTGGACAACCTCAACCTTTTCTCCATTTATTGTGAAGTTCCACTGGCCCAGTTGTAAGGATTTCTTTTTTGTTGATGTTTAGTCACAACTCATATTGAAGGCTGTGATCTTTGGTTTTCATCAGTAAATGCTTTAAATCCTCTTCACTTTCAGCAAGCAGAGTTGTGTCATCTGCATAACGCAGGTTGTTAATGAGTCTTCCTCCAATCCTGATGCTGTGTTCTTCCTCATAAAGTCCAGCTTCTCGGATTATTTGCTCAGCACATAAATTGAAGAGATAGGGTGAAAGTATACAGCCCTGATGCACACCTTTCTCAACTTTAAACCACTCAGTGTTTCCTTGTTCTATTCGAACAACTGTCTCCTGGATCATGTACAGATTTCTCATGAGTACAATGAGGTGCTCGGGTATTCCCATTTTCCAAAGTGTTATCCATAATTTATTATGATCCACACAGTCAAATGCCTTTGCATAATCCATAAAATAGATAGACATCTTTCTGATATTCTCTGATATGCTCCGATCACTTTTGAATGATCTTTAGTAAAATTTTGCTTGTGTGTGATATTAATGCTATTGTCCGATAGTTTGCACATTCAATTGAGTCCTATTCTTTTGGGTATAGGCACAAATATGGATCTCTTCCAGTCAGTTGGCCAGGTAGCTGTTTTCCAAATCTGTTGGCATAAACATGTTAATACCTCCAGTGCTGCATTTGTTTGTTAAAACATCTCTATTGGTATTCCATCAATTCTTTGAGCCTTATGTTTCACCAGTTATTTTAAGGAGGCTTTCACTTCCTCTTTCAATACCATCGGTTCTCCCTCATGTGGAACCTCTTGAGATGTTTGGTCATCTATAAATTCTTTTTTTGCATAACAATGCTGTGTATTCCTTCCATCTTCTTTTGATGTTTCCTGCATCATTTAATATTTTCCCTATGGAATCTTTCACTATTGCCACTCGAGGCTTGAATTTTTTCTTCACTTCCTTAAACTTGAGAAACACAGAGCGTGTTCTTCCCTTTTGGTTTTCTGCCTCCAGGTCTTTGCACATGTCATTATAATATTTGTTTTTGTGTTCTCTAGCTGCCTTTTGAAGTCTTCTGTTTAGTTCCTTAACTTCTTCATGTCTTCCTTTTACTTTAGCTGTTTGATGTTCAAGGGCAAATTGCAGTGTCTCCTGTGACATATAATTTGGTCTTTTCTTTTTTTCTTGTCTTCCTAATAACCTTTTGCTTTCTTCTTGAATGATATCTTTTATGTCATGCAATGACTTGTCTGGTCTCCTGTCATTTGTGTCTAATGAATTAGTCCTGTTCTTGAGGTGTCTCTGCACTCAGGTGGGATATACTCAAGGTCATACCTTGGCTTTTGTGCACTTGTTCTAATTTTCTTCAGCTTCAGTTTGAACTTACATATGAGATATTGATGGTCTGATCCACAATTAGCACCTGGTCTTGTTCTGATATTTGATATTGAGCTTTTCCATTGTCTCTTTCCACATATATAGTCAATTTCATTCCTATATGTTCCATCTGGTGAAGTCTGTGTGTATAGTCATCATTTATATTGGATAAAAAATGTATTTGTAATGAAAAGTTCATTGGTCTGACAAAATTCTATCATGCAATCTCCAGCATCATTTCTGTGACCAGTAGCATATTTTCCAACTAGTGAGCCTTCTTTGTTTCCAACCTTTGTATTCCAGTCACCAGTGATTATCAGTATGTACTGATTGCATGTTTGATCTATTTCAGATTGCAGAAGCTGGTAGAAATCTTCCCTTTTTTAATTTGTGGACTTACTGGTGGGTGCATAAATTTGAATTATAGTCATATTAACTGGCCTTCCTTGTAGGCATATGGGTATTATTCTATCACTGACAACCTTGTATTTCAGGACGGATCTTGAGATGTCTTTTTTTTATGATGAATGCGACCCCATTTCTCTTTGTTTGTCATTCCCAGCATAGTAGACTATATGATTATCTGACTCAAAATGGCCCATGCCAGTCCATTTTAGCTCACTGGTTCCTAGATTGTCAATGTTTATGTGCTTCATTTCTTTTTTAATGATTTCCAATTTTCCTAGATTCATACATTCTATGTTCCAATTATTAATGGATGTTTACAGTTATTTCTCCTCATTTTGAGTCATGCCACATCAGCAGATAGAGGTCCCTGGGGCTTTACTCCACTTCTGTCATCAAGGTAGCCTCTACTTTCAGGAGGCAAGTCTTCCCCAGTAGTCTTTTGAGTGCCTTCTAACCTGGGGGGGCTCAGTATCCAGCACTCTATCTGACACTGTTTCTTTGCTACTCATAGGGTTTTCAATGGCTAGTTGTTTTTGGGAGTGGTTCACCAGTGCCTACTCCCTAGCCTGTCTTAGTCTGGAAGCTTAGCTGAAACCTGTCCACCATGGGTGACCCTGCTGGTATCCGAGATACTGGTGGCATAGCTTTCAGCCTTATTGCAACACACAAGTACCCACAGTGGGGCAAACTTACAAACTCTAGCTAATAGCCACCAAGAAGTAAATCTTCAGTCCTATAATCATGAAAATGTGAATCCTGGCAATAATTGGATTTTTTCTCCTGAGCCTCAAGGTAAGAGCTCAACCCCTCTGTCACCTTAACTTTGGGTGATATCTTGAGCAGAGAGCCAAGGGGAAGTTCCAGGACTTTTGTTGTGCAGAACAGTTAGCAAGTAAACAGGGATTGTTTTAAGTGGTTTTTATTAATATGTCACATAGCAATAGAAAACTACTACTTTTATTCAATATATTTAAAGTAGTGTAAGAAAAAGAAGGCATGAGGAGATTAGTAAAACACACCTTTGTGTGTGTATAGGAGGATGTTTCCAGAGATGACTAAATCATAAAATCTCTGACCTGATAAATTGATGGATTCAAAATTTGAAGTAGTAAAACTGTGGAAGGTGAGGCTTGGTTGGAAGAAGTCATCACTGGGGGCATGTCTTAACTGCTATATATTACATTGGCCCTTTCCTGTTAGTGTTCTACTCTGGTTCCTGTCTCCCATGATGTATGCAGAATCCTCCTTCACACATATTCCTGTTCTCATAGTGTTCTAATTCACCATGATACCAGAATCAATAAAGTCATGAATGACGGAGTGAGATCTCTGAAATTATGAACTAAGATAAATCTTTCCTCCCTTGAGTGCTTCTGCTAGGCATTTTGTCATAGTGATGACAAAAGTAACTAATAAAGATTGTATAAGAACAAATTAGAACCTCAAAAAAATGACTAGTAGAAAGTAGAGAAAAGGAACAGAAGAACTGCAGGGCATAGTATGTGGAAAGCTTGTGCTTTTTATTAGGTAAAGCTATTTTCTCCATGAGAGGAAATAACTTGCATTTTAACATATTTAGTTTATTTTAAAAAATATTCTAAAATGAAATATGACATTTGGGCTCAAAATTTTCTCAAGATATGTTCTGAAGAATAAAAACATTGGGGAAAGAATTAGAAATTGTGCATTACCATGATCCATCCTAATAGAAAAGCACTATTGGATTTGAGCAAGCATAAATAGGAATTGTATTAAATTTATGTCAAGAAAGCAGAAGACATATCTTGTTGGCTGATACAGACCAATAAATCAAGTAATCAAATCAGTATGTTGTTAGATTGGTGGCACAAAAGAAGTTGGAAATATTGGAATGCTTGGTCTGCTGAAAATACAGAACCAAGTAAAACACTGATGGATCCAAAGCAAATAGATAGGAAATTTATCAGATACTGCACAAATTGAATCGCTTCTGAGACTTTGGATAATTAATATAACATACTTAAGGAATGCTTCTGAGAAATTAAAACCCTAAGCTGTTAGATTATGAAGAGGAAATTTCTGAATAGGCTGTAATTGTTATAGAAACATTGTGGCAATTAAAATCTTCAATGTGAGAAAAGACAGATGATGGCTTCTCCTGAGAATGCCTTAAAACTTTAAATGTCTTCTGTGCTCTAAACTACTCAAAGAACTAGCAGGGTTATTACATTTTTCAATCCATTCCTTGCAGGAACTCCATAGATAAACAAGTATAAAAATTATTTTCTTCACTTAAAGATTTATGTAGTAAATCTAAGAAAGTAGAAGATGAACAAGTATCATCCACATTGTAGACTGTGGACAATAATGATCCAATTCTTTCCTTTTGTTGTGTTGCAAATCTTTAGAGTCCAAAACAATAAAAATAAAACCACTTTTAACTTAATAAATGAGAAAAACTTAAAATCATATTATCTGTGTGTAAACTTTCATTCAGTTTTGCTCTTTTAACTTCTATTATTATCCATTTTGTCGACTTCCTTGGCGGAAGAAAAACATTTTTTCCAGAGTTTCTTACTATATTTTCCATACACAAACAGTATAGATAAATATTCCACTTAATTTCATGATTTTAAGTGGCATATTTAAGACTTCCTTTTTTTCTACCAATATTTTTTGGTTTCTGTGTAAATTTGGAGCATCATCTTAGCAGGTGCTATTGAATAGATACAGATTTTAATTGCAAGTAGGGGTGGAAAGAAGATGGTAAAGCAGATACAATTATATCCTAGAATGCATTATATTTCAAAGGCTAATATAAGTATAGCCTAGAACTCATTAGGTTGCAAAGAACAATGGATGAGCTCACAGTTATGATTAATAAGAGACTCCAGTAAATCAAATTTTCCTGTTACCTTTAGGTAATTGGCTGTATTTTAATTTTCTCTGGTGTACTTAAGGTGTGATTTTGTCTGAAGTCAGGGAGAAGGACTAATGCCTATGCAGTCCTGTTCAATACTGTATATAAAGCATGTTCATTTATGACTTGGAAGAATTGACTTATGTGTTGATAGCATGCTACTTGAACAAAACTGTTTCATTAGTGGCATTCATTTGTTTCCTGGTGTGAATATATGATTCCTGCTGTTAATGAATGAGGACATTGCTAAATTCCATCTTAAGATATAATTAAACAGGGAGCATGACATTAAGCTTCATTGCAACTTGTCATTATTTTTATGGTGGTGTATTTTTATGGCACTTTATATTTGTTATGTGAAAGATTAATGACCTCATATTAACACTCCTACTGAGTTTGGGGAGTCAAGAGTGAGCACATAACTCTATCATTCAATTAACCAAGTGAAAAGCTTACAAAACCTCATAGGAAATATTTGCTCATTGTAGCTACTATTTACAAAGCATTAGTGGTTCCCAGCTAATGTTTAGTATGGAATGAGAAAATTAAATTAATGTTTATAATTCTGCTATTAAAAAATTCATAGCTATGCAAATGTTTCAGCACATAAAAAGATTATGGCCTCATAATTGCATAATAAATATTTTTAAATTAATTCTTTGTATTTATCACAAAGAACTTATAAAAATTAAAAAGACACACATGATGAGTTTGAAGAGGAATTTGAGACAGAGAGCTGATTATTTAGGAAAAGAAGATACTGAACATTAGGAAGGTCAAAGAGCTTTTTTTCTTTTTGTTATTTCTTATGCCTACTCACACACACAAAAAAACATTTTGAACCTCCTAACCCTAAACTCACTTAAGGAGTCTGAATCTATGTCAAAATCCAAACAACATCCCCAATCCTTGAACTATGCCTATGTTTACATTGTATAATCGTTAGCACATATTCTTTTTCAAGGTTCATTTTAGGGTTTCTAATGAAAATAAGGGATCATTTCTCTTTGCAATTGCTTTATCAAATAATCTTTTTCATTATTAAAATATGGAAAATTTTTTTGAGTTTTAATAAATTAGAAAATCACTTTGTATAAGAAATTTCCCATGGAGGGATGGTATGATAAGTTATCAAACTCTTATTTTTATTTATTTATTTTGTGGTACTGAGGATTGAGCTCAAGGCCTTGTGCCTGCTAAGCAACTACTTACCACTGAGCCATCCTCAAACCCCCAAACTCTTATTTTTTAAAAAACTATTAAAAAAAACCTTAGTTTTAAAAAAAACTTATTTTTTAAAAAACGTATTTAAAAAAACTAGTTTTAAAAAAACTAGAAGAGCCTAGTGTGGTGGTGCATGCCTATAATCCCAGAGGCTCAGGAGGCAGAGGCAGGAGGATCGCAAGTTCGAGACCAGAGGCAGTCTGCATAAGCGAGACCCTGTCTCAAAAAGTAAAAAAATGGGCTGAGGGTGCAGCTCAGTGGTCCAGCACTCGCAAAGCATGCAAGTGCCAGGCCCTGGGTTCAACCCCCAGTACCGGAAAAAAAAAAAAAAAAAAAAACCTAGAAGATAGAATCTTGTGGGAACAATCTTCATTAGAAGCAATGCGTTAGTAACTTTTGCCCCTTACCTTTAAACTTTCAATGGCAAACTCACAAATTAACTGAAAATATGCAAATAAAAATTGTCAAAGCTTTTCTATTTCTTTTCAGTCTCCAATGTCAGCATCCAGCAGTACTTTCTAGATAATTGGAAATACACAGAACATTGTGCTGCTAATAAGGTTTGAAGGCGATCATGTAAGATCAAGTAAAAAATTTCTATGAATGCATTATAATCTTAGTAATCATGGAAAGAAAAGCAGACATTGAAGAATATTCTTGTCCAAAACCAAACTAATATGTAGTCCTAGATGGAATGGGGCTGGGGGTTTAGCTCAATTGGTAGAGCGCTGCTCTGTACTTTCTGAGGACCTCAAAAATGGGAGAAGGATGTGGTAATCGACTCCCCAAAACAATCCCGAAACAGTCAGCCATTGAAAACCCTATGAGGGTTGCTATGTGTCAGACTCAACTTGATGGCATTTAACAACAATAACCTAGGTCGAATATATATTCATTTTCTTAGTGGGAAAGAGATAGTTACAGGAAACTCTCAACAAGAAGCGCTAAGTTCTTATGTAAATGATAAAGGAATATTTTTGTGTTTGTACTGAGTTCATGTAGCATTTTACAGATCCTGTCATTTATAACAACATGAATGAGCATGGTGGACATTATGTTAAGTGAAATAAGTCAAACACCATCAAATACTGCATGATTTCACTTATTTGTAGGATTAAAACTGTCACTCATAAAAACAGAATAGAATGGTGATTATAGAGGCTGGGGGTGGGAGAGCAGGATGAGGTTGGGGAGATATTGATTAAAGGATACAAAATTTTAGCTAGGGGGAATAAGTTCAAAAGAAAAACATAGTGACTATGGTTAATAACAATGTATTATACACTTCAAAATTGTTAAGGAAGGAGATTTTTAAGTGTCTTTACCACAAAGAAATAATGTGAGGCAATGCATATGTTAATTAGCTTGATTTAGCCATTCTATAATATGTACACATTTTAAGACATTATGTTCTACACCATAAATATATAAAATTTTGTCAGTGAAGAATATAATAAGAAAACATAATGGCTTTTTAGCTTTTAAATTTTATTTTGGCTTTCTGGTGCTCTAAGTGTCATACAACAGGCACCATGATCTTTTCAGTGCTTGTTGTTATTGTTACCTGCCGTTGACTCATGCCCAACTCATAGCAACCCTCATAGGGTTTTCAATGGCAGATTGTTTCGGGATTGCCTTAGGAGTGGATTGCCACATCCTTCTCCCATTTTTGCGGTGCTGGGAATTGAACTTGGGATCTCAGAGACTGCAGAGCGGTGCTCTACCAACTGAGCTAAATCCCAGCAACATTCAGTGCTTAGAATACTTAAAATCTTATTCTGGCTCTGTCTAAAGGTAGCCACAATTGTGGAAGACACAGAGGTCTACTGATGATACCAGGAATTTGGAGAGCTAGCAAGTCATTAAGCAATGATTTTCTCACTGAAAGTTAATGGATGCACACACAGAGTCCTCCTTTTCCATATTGTACTTTATGATTGCTACATCAAAAAAATACAAGGACAGTCCAAAAGAAGCAGGTTGTGTTTTGAAATATGCTACAGACCATATTTTAAAAATTAACTCTCATTTGATCCCCTTAGATATTTGGGAAATTCTGTCTGCATTTTTGATAAGTCTTCTCTTCATTCATTTATTTCAGACATAAAATTTTAGCCAAATTTTATTACAAAGATGAGAGAGCACTATCTAAGAAGACAGGGAATGTCTGTTTTTCTTGGAAGGGTACTTGGGGGTTGAACCCAGGCCTACATTCATACCACATACTTTGCAAGTGCTTTACTACTAAGATGCATTCTCAGAACAATTTTTTTTTTAATTTTGAGTCAGAGTCTTGCTAAATTACACAGGCTGCTTCTGGTCTCAAACTTGAAATCCTACTGCCTTAGCCTCCCAAGTCATGATTACAGGCATGTGCCACTGTGTCCAGCTGGTAATGTCTGTTTTAAACACACTAGGGGTTTAGCTTAGTTGGTAGAGCAATGCTCTGCACTTTCTGAGGACCCAGGTTTGATCCCTAGCACCACAAAAATAGGAGAACGATATGGCAATCCACTTCCGAAAACAATCCCTAAACAGTCAGTCATGGAAAACCCTATAAAGGTCACTATGGGTTGCACTTGACTGACGGCACCTAACAACATGGGAATGATCACAGAATAATATGACAATTACTATTCCTACTAGTAGTAGTAGTACTGTTATGACAACTACTACCTACCATCTGCAGCCACAGCACCCTAGCATCCAGCCTCACCTGATCTTGGAAGCTAAGCAAGGTCAGCCTGGTTAGTCCTTGGATGGGAGACAGCCTGAGAACACCAGGTGCTGCAAACTAGGGAGAAGAACCTGCCAACCCACTCCTGAAACAATCTGCCATTGAAAACCCTATGAATAGCAGAGAAACATTGACAATAGTGCTGGACATGGCACAATGTCAAGGAGTGTTTCTTTCTGTTGTACACAGGGTTGCTATGAGTCAGACCCGACTCGACAGCACCTAATAACTACTACTTCTATCACTACTACTAAAATCTCCTTGAATACTAGGAATAGAGGATATTATTAGACATTTATAATCACATTTCTTTTTCCACCACAGTGAATATGAGGGTTTTCTTAAACTAAAACTCATGATTATTACTTAAGAGAAAATATGTCTTATTTCCCAAGCTTTCTCATGGTAGCCTTTTTGAGCATACTGTGTCGATTACTAATTTTTAATCTATCCTACTGATTTAAGGGTATAAAGTCCAAATATGAATAATGAATATGTTTTGGAAGCTACATTGCCCTTGTCTGGAATTACTGATGATCTTGTTAAGGCAAACCACTTTGATAAAAAGAAATTACCAGGTGGCATTTTAAGTAATTTGAAGCATGTATGCAAGTATTATGACTACATTTATATTCAAGTACATAATTTCACTAAAATATGTCTGGTAAAGAATACTGGCATTGCACTATAATGTCAAATTTAAGTAGATTGAAGAAATTATTTGCGATTATTCTAACATTACTCTAATAGATATTTTAAGTAGTATTCCAAAAGCATACAGATAGCTGTCTCTAATACTTTCTGCTTAAATTTTGCAGAAACAATTTTCAAAAGCCAGTCTTTAGAGATCATATTGTCGTTAGAGAAATTTAAAAAGGATACATGCAGAAGAATATCATGCATCTTAAATACTAATTCAAGATGATAAAGCATTGACTTAAGGTGATTTTTTTCATTCTTCCCAACCCTAAAAGTTATTATATTCCAAACTATGTGACCTCTGGAAAGTGCTTTGATTTGCCCAGTGTACAAAATATTATGTCTGATTTTTCAAAGTTAATAAGATGGAAAAATAATCTCATAAAGCCATTTCCAACATTATAGGGACCAATTCTTAATATTGTAGCAAATAATTTAATTTTGTAGACAAGTCAAATTATCCATAAAAATGTCCACAGGAACAAGCATACTTACTCATTTTTCACTGTTTCTTAGGCACATAGTGGCAGGCTTCTGAGTATTAACATATGAATAAAATAGTCCTTATTAAAAAGGGGTTGAAAATATGTTATGAAAAATTCACAGTAAAGATTATTTCTATAAATTAAGGACTTTTCAAATGTGTCATCAGAAAACACAGAGCCCAGAAAAGAGCATGTTGAATAAACTTGTGGTAAATAAGAAGCCAATGGATAAACTCCTGGAAAATATACTGAGTTCAAAACATATTATTTATTATGGGTAAGCAAAGTAGAATTTGACTGAGAAAGTAAAGAAGTGAAATAATGGACTAAGCATCTGGCAGAGTCTCTACCAGTGATGATTGTCAAAATGGTCATAGTAAAGGGACAATTATGAAGACTATGCTTTGGGTTGAAACAAAATAGTATCAAGAACAATATAGGATTATCAGATCCAAAAGTGTCACTCATTATGGTCTTGCAAATAACGTAAAGACTCCACATTTAGAGACATGCAATTATTTCTTAAAAACAGTAAAATTATAGTGATATTTGCATTACTTTTTCAATTTGTGGTGACAGCAGCTTAGCTGTCCACAAAGAAAATTCTATTAACAGCTTAAAACTAAATCTGCAGTTAGATGAATACCCCAGGATATCAGAAAATATGTAGTGATGTGGATTAATTATATCTGTTACTTGTTGTTGTTGTTGTTGTTGTTGTTGTTAGGTGCCGTCGAGTTGGTATCCAACTCATAGCAATCCTGTATACAACAGGTGAAACACTATTGTCAGTGCTTCTCTGCTGTTCATAGGGTTTTCAATGGCAGACTGATTTTTGGGAGGGGGTTGCCAGGTCCTTCTCCCAAGCCTACAGTATCTGGTGTTCCCTGGCGGTCTCCCATCCAAGTACTAACCAGGCCTGACCCTGCTTAGCTTCCGAGATCTGACAGGACCGGATGCCACAAGGCTATGGCTGCAGGCATCTGTTACTATTTCAATTTATTACTGCTGAGGAAGCAGCTCAAAGAAAAACAAATGGGATTGTTATTGACTATGAGTCTCATAAAACGTCACATAAAATTTAAAAATATTTTTATATTAAAAAAGAAATATTTGATTCTGATAATGTCATGTATTTATATGCTTTCATGGAAAAAAATTCCCAGCAATTAATGCTGATGGTAGGGCAAATATGATGTATAAATTGGATTTTTCTGCCAGGCAGACAGGTTTTTCTAGCTCAACTGAGATTGTGGTATCCTTCTTTGGGAAAAGTATTAGGGATCAACATTGTTTTGTTAATTGGAGCATTCTTTGACTATATCCTGGATCTAATCTAGATTTGGAGTTGGAACTCTACACATTTTATTAATATTAAATATGCTCCTGATTTCATAAAAACCTTACAGTAGTCTTCCCAGAAATGATACTATCACTTAGATAAAAGATGTTTTTGCAAATTGTAAGACTGCATAAATATTGAGAAAGCACAAAAATCCAAAAATATGTATTACATATGTATATCTAAAGACATACTTGGTTAATTCAAAGAAATTTTGCTTACTCAGTTCCTAATAAATACTCCAGCTATACAAAAAGCAATTCTTTTAATAAAAATAAAATCTTCCAAAGTACAAGGTGTAATCCAAACAATTGTGAGATATGCAAGAGAGATATGTTGAATTTGATAAAAACTGACAGGGAAAGAAAACTATATTTGTTAAGAAAATAAATTCTTTCAAAGAGTAACAGACTATTACATCTAAAATTAGTCACTTTTCTGGGTATATTATTCCCAATCTGAGTATTTCACATAAATCATCTTAAATTGCCTATTATTTCTAAAGTGATTTATATGGGAGATGGCCTACAAGGAATGAAGGATCAAAAATTAATTTTAAATGACTAGGTTAGACAAGGTTTATGAAATAAAAAAATAGACGATATAGTTAAGTATGCAAAATGGTGCTTAGTGGGAAATAATATATCCTTCCTATCTATGTTTTTTGTTAGTCATTTTTGCACTAAAACTTTCCAGTAAATATTTAGTTGTGGAAGATAGCAAATATGGCTTGATATATATAATCCATGATTTTATACTTTGTAGCACCCTGGCATCCGATTCTGCCTGATCTCAGAAGCTAAGCAGAGTAGGCCTGGTAAATACTTGTATGGGAGACTGCCTGGGAATATCAGGTGCTTCAGACTATGGAGAAGGACCTGGCAACACACTCCTGAAACAATCCGCCATTGGAAACCCTATAAATAGCACAGAAGCACTGACAATAGTGCCAGGCATGGCACAATGTTGGAAAGCATTTGGTTCTGTTGTACATACCACAATGAAAGAAGCACTGACAATAATACCGGGCATGGCACAGTGTCAAGGAGTGTTTCCTTCTGTTGTACATATGGTTGCCATGAGTCTGACTCGACTGCACCTAACAACATCATTTTATAAAGCACAAGCAGATGGGATTTGTTTTAGGTATGCAGAATAGTGAAAAAACAATAAAAGAAATTCTATGAAAAAAAAACCTGGATTTCATTATATGGAAACTACTAAAAAGTAGAGGGCTGGGATTTAGCTCAGTGGGTAGAGCGCTGCGCTGCAGTCTCTGAGGCCCCGAGTTCAATTCCCAGCACCACAAAAATGGGAGAAGGGCCTGGCAATCCACTCCCAAGGCAATCCCGAAAGAGTCAGCCATTGAAAATCCTATGAGGGTCGCTATGAGTTGGATACTGACTCGACAGCACCTAACAACAACAACTAAAAAGTAGAAGCCAAGAAAAATTACAGAATCAGCCATACTATGCTGGCATCAGATCTCATCAGATCTCAGAAGCTAAGCAGAGTGGGGCCTGGTTATTACTTGGATGGGAGACTGCCTGGGAATAGTGGATGCTGTAGGCTTGGGAGGGCCGCCCACTCTCCAAACAATCTGCCATTGAAAACTCTATGAATAGCCGAGAAGCACTGACAATAGTGCCAGACATGGTACGTTGTTGGGTAGTGTTTCATCTGTTGTACATAATGTTGCTATGAGTCAGACCTGGCTCTATGGCATCTAACAACAACAACAACAACACGTTTGACAATGCTTCTCTGCTATTCATAAGGTTTTAAATGGCTTATTGTTTTGGGTGTTGGCTGCTTGGTACCTCTCCTTAGTCTGTCTTCTTCTGGAAGCTCAGCTGAAACCTGTCCACCATGGGTGGCCCTCGGAGTATCTGAGATACAGTTGGCAAAGCTGAAGCATCACAGCAACACACAAGCCCCCATAGCACCACAAGCTGACAGACGTGGGGCATTTTTCACAGGCAGAACAATATCTAAATTTCAGACATAAATCTTTGCAAACCACTCAAAGAATAGTATGTTCTTACAATGGCTCTTTTTCCCTCCTTGTTTTTATGTTTAAGTATAACACCCTTTACCCTTACTGTCAACTTTAAACTCTATCTTAAAATCTCATGGTGAGGAAAATGATTAATTGACAACAGTGACTTGCTAAAGCATTTAACTATCTTAGTTGATCCAACTATAATTAAGTATTTTGATGAGTGCATCCCAATTTCTTCTTGCACTTTTCCCTCAGTAAAGTCAGACTGGCACTAACAAGTGTTAGCACTAGAACAAATGGAAAGTTGCTAGCCTTGCTAGCATCTCTTTTTCTTTAATCATAGACATCAATGTAGCTATTGTCTTCAGAAAGGAGCATCAATGAAGTGCAACAGAGACATTTAAATGATACATGGATATCATCCTGAATATAGGAGAATTGTATATCTCTTGATTAAGTAATACTTCCTACTCTTCCCATGACATTCATTTTGTTGATATCTACTGGGTCTAGTAATTTTCCTTTGATTTCTAAATTTCTTCTTCACTCCCGATGAAATATTTACCTTACAGATCACTTGATCTCGGGGATGATTTTACCCCTCAGGAGATATTTAGTAACGTGTGGAGTAGACATTTTTCCTTGTCATAATTGGAAGTGAATTGCTAATGATATCTGATGGGTAAAGGCCAGGAAAACTGCAAAACAACCTGCAGTGCACAGGACAGCTTTCTACAACAAAAAATTATTTGGTCCAAAATGTCAGTATTGCAGAAATTGAGAAACCCTGGTCTAGCTATAGCTTGTCAGTGATGTAATGTGTTTGTATTTATTATAATTTTTTGCTGAGGGATATTAGGTGCCTGTATTCAAATAAGTGTTTGACATATATCACATGTTTTTAATCATCTTTATAGTATCATCTACAGGCCTAGTGGCATATGTCTGTAGTCTCAGAAATTGGAGAGGATGATCCAGGAGGATCACTTGAGTTCAGGAGCAAGACTGTCTCTGTGATATGGACACCCTTCCATTTTTCTGTACTTCCTTTATTCTCCTATAGCTCTTCACTCTGTCTATCCTTTTTAATTTCTTTTCTTTATTCCCCCTGCATCCCTCCGTCTTTTTGGAAAAAAAACATAAAAACTTAAATATAGTTTTTTCCTTATTTAGCATATATATTGAAAAATTAATATTTTGTTATTAATTTAAAAGTTAGTGGAGGGAGGGAACGTCGTACTATTTATCTATAATGATGCAACAGTAGGTTGCTTTCTACTTATGTGATCATTTGGAGCAAGAAATAATCTCTCTTTCTTTTGAACTCCCTTCAGCCCTTTCACGTGGTTCCATTCACATCATTCTTTTCATATTCTCCCTTGTATTAAATTTATGCTCCAAAGCCTGAGTGTGGTGCTTTGTACATAGTAGGCACTCAAGAACTACTTCGTGAAGAAATATTCTGTGAAGTGCTGGCTTCCCAAAATAAAAGTACTTCAAAACATTAAATGGGAATGGGCTAATAATGTCTGGTAAACTAATTCAGTTTTCAAATTTCTCTTCCAGGTAGCACGACTAACTATTTTCTTTGGTCACAGCATTCATTCTTATAATACCTATATTTAGCACTTAGAAAGCTATTTGGGGATAGGAATGTAGCTTAGTGGCAGAGGCCTTCCTTAACATGCACAAGGCCCCTGGGTTCCATCCCCAGCATCACAAAATAAAAGGTAAAAAGTGATTTAACATTAAAAAAATAGTTTCATTAAAGGCTTGTAGCTTGTGCAAAACACCTCATATAGGTGTGTTCATAGGTGAAAAAACAGAAAATGTAAATTTACATGCCATATTGAGATACTAACTCCATTATGTTGCCCAATCACATGCTACATCACTACTAATGTAATGTTGTTTTGTCACTTCTACCATTTAGCAACAGTCATTTATTATTGTGAGTTCCTTATTGCTCTAGAATACCAAAGAGTGCAGTATATGACCATTTACATTTACATTGATTTCCATATAATTCATATTTCCCTCCTGAGTAAAAATTTCCAAGGCAACCTGAGAGAAGTGTTCTAATATTTTTTTAAAAGAGAATTTCTGTGTTTCCTAATGTGTGATTTTGTTATACAAAGGACTTAACCACTTTTAGCCACAATTTTTTCTGTGAAATGGAGTTAATAATAGTGGCAATCTCTTATTGTTATTAGGTTTGAGAATGATAAAAATGTAAATTGCCACTATAATCAATATGATGGTGATAAAAAATATAAATAATCATTGAAAGGATACCTATTTCATGAGATAACTCTTTCTTTTCTGTGTTGTTGTTAGGTACTGTCAAATTGGTATCCAACTCCTACCGACCCTACATAAAACAGGTGAAACATTGTCAGTGCTAATCATAGGGTTTTCATAGGCTTCTCTGCTGTTCATAGGGTTTTCAATGGTGGATTGATATTTGGGAGTGGGTTGCCAGGTCCTTCTCCCAAGCCTACAGCACCTGGTGTTCCCAGGCAGTCTCCCATCCAAGTACTAACCAGGCTGGACCCTGCTTAGCTACTAAGATCTGATGGGTTCCGATGCCACAGGGATATGGCTGCAGGCTTCCTGTCCATAGTAATATGCAAAACAGTATCAACATGGACATCAGGCTAGGGTATAGGCCATATATTTTTCTAACATAATAACCATTAAATAATTTTCAATTGAAAGAAAGAATAATTTTCAATTGAAAGAAAATTTTCAATTTTCTTTCTAGTAATGTGTAAAAGTGTTAATGATTTTATTAGAGGATAGCTCAAGTAAAACATAGCATGCTTATAGTTTTTAATCTGTATTAACTGCATTCATCTTTAGCCATGAAATAGTAAGACAGCAATGCTCTTTTATCTCAGAATCAATGATTTACTGATACTATTTAGTTACTAATTCATTCAGTATACAATAAAGGAATTTTTATGGCTCATTTATTTGTGACTTGTTTCCTATAACATAGTCTTTTGATCAAATTTTTCTCATTGCACTCTATCTTCTATAAAGAAATTTTTGTTAGAGGTAAATGAAAAATGAAAGAAAATGATACTGAAGAAAGAAAACCATCTTGAAGAGTATTGAAACAGACGGAGAATAGTCAACCGAAATCATGTAGTGCTAGTTTTAGTCTCTTTTCATTATATTCTGGAGGAAAAAATAAACAAAGGAAGACAACCTAGCACATATTAAACTCCAGGCATTGTGCTAGAAACTTGTGTGTGTTAACAGACTTAATTCTTGCCCCCAAAGTTTAGAGGAGGAAATTGGTTACAAGTTGGAAATTCCATCAGCCATGCATATCTGTATTTCACAAGGGTCAAGAAGTGTTATGATCATTTTAGTCCTCTGAGGAAAAAGGCAACTTTCCTGAAGGTGCTGATCAGATGTGCTGACCAAAATAATTCCTCACCCAGGAAACAGACTTTTAAAAATAGTGATAGACACAACAGATGCTTTTGTTGGAGATTATGGAGAAAGTTACAGTATTGTTGTTCCTATTACTTGAATATTTTTTTTGAAAAAGGAAGCACATTTCCAGAGCTGTCAAATTGACATCTATTATAAATACTGATTTTTTTAAAAATATGAAGGATGAGTTATCTCACAAATGACAGGCAATGTTCCCAGCTATAACTGCAAACTTAATTTCACTTAAAAATACTGCATCACAAACCAAACTTAATCTACCATATTGTAGTTCCATTCTAACTATTAAGTTGCTGACTAAATGGAAATTAGTGTTGTAGCAAAATCACAATAAACACCAATTTATGGTCTTTGCATTGTTTTGGTTATAATGAATCATTTTATATATTACAAATCCTTTGCTCACATCCATTTAAAGGAAATGATTCTGCCTTTGCAGTGACACAGAACAGAAAATTGGGACACCAGAGTCAGACAAGACTTCTCAGTTTTCTCATTAATATAAGGCCATGTCCAGCTAAATTGTACTAGCAAACTCCATTAAGTCTGATGTGTTAAATACAAAGCTTATTTAAGAGGGTTTGATTGTTCATGCATGCAGTCCCAGCAACTTGACTCAGGAGTTGGAAGGCAGCCTGAGGAACATAGCAAGATCTTCTCTCAACAAAACAAAATAAAACAAAACAAAATAAAACAAAAGGAACCTGCTTGTTTAATTTAAAGTAAGAAAATGTACTCTATGTCTTTATTTCAAAGAACTGAGTTCACATCATTCTGGAAGCCAGATTAATGTAATGTTAACTAAAATAGAACCCGAATAACATTGTATTAGTCTCAAAGTGCACTTTCTATCCAAAAGAAGTAGACCTTTTTGAATTACTAGAGGATAAGTCTATATGGGGGCTGGGATTTAGCTCAGTTGGTAGAGCCCTCCGCTGCAGTTTCTGAGGTCCTGAGTTCAATTCCGAGCACTGCAAAAATGGGAGAAGGACCTGGCAATCCACTCCCAAGGCAATCCCAAAACAGTCTGCCATTGAAAACCCTATAAGGGTCGCTATGAGTCGGATACCGACTCCACGGCACCTAACAACAACAACAACAACAACAACAACAACAACAACAACAAGAAGTCTATATGGTAACCTACCATTTCCCACCAAAACTCTTGCACTTTTAAATTTAAGTCTTTCTCTGTTGGGTGGAAGTTTTAAAAGTACAGCTGTCTAAATTTTTGAGGTTATTTATAAAATAAACATTTTTGCAGATTTTCCCTTCTAAATTCATTATTAAAAAGCAACTGTCAGGAACTCAGTTTGCCTATGGCATAGACAGACAATCAAATATTCTAATGTAAAGAAGAGCTGCCAAACAAACACTACTAGGTTTGCTCTGATTCTCAATGGTTATGATCTCCCACCCCTTCAAAATTTTGCTTTCATTTTTTGTAAATTCTTACCATGATTGAAAGCAAAGGCATCATTTTTTTCCTATTTTCAATCACTTGATTAAAAAGAATTACTTCAGAGAAAGAGTTGATTAAAGGATCTTGTTGTTAATCTTTCACTAAGATGCAATGTCTTCAGATTCTCTCTAGTACCTTACCAAGCAGAATTACCCTTAATGATAATGGAAGCTGGGAATTTAATTTTTAGCCTTTGAGTATTGTATCTTTCCATATAATAAGTTGATCTGAGCATGTAATTCTATCCACATTTCTATAGCCAGGAATATGAACATGCTAAAATATGAATTCTCTTCATGAATTTATTATTTAATTTCCTCCATTTTAGTGAAGATTTCATTATTTAGGAATGAATAATAAAATAGTTTACAAATCCTTGGTACCAAAAGCATTACCTGTGCACACCAACTGAATTTAGTATACTACTTATTAAAGCTGACTTTTAAATGATAAAATGGCATTTTATAACGTCATGGTTAGTCGTGTATATGTATGTTTGTCATTACCTGATAATAAACCATCATTGTTTTAGACAGCTATATGCACCATATGGCACTTGCTACATCATTCGCACAGCATGTGAATTTCAATTCTAGGTTTTTGATATGTTATGCTTTATGAAGCAAATGAAACATAATTAAATATTTATTGCTACTTTAACATTTATAATCACCCTACGAAGAACTTTGACGAAGATCATGAGCATAGACAGTACAAAAGGAATGCCTGAGATACTAAAAATTCCTGAAATATGGAGTTGGTATTTATAAAGGAAAGCTGATAAAACAAATTGTCTATTAAAGATTATAAGGCTAACTTTCAATTACAATTTACATTTATATATGAATTGTCTATCTCATTATTTAGTTGAATTAAAAAATCATACTTTATAAAACTTAAATTACCCTGATGAGCTGAGGATATAGTTCAAAGGCAGAGTGCTTACCTAGCAAACGCTAGGCCATGGGTTCTCTCCTGAAAACTCTTCTTACCTAAACAAACAAATAAACAAACAAACAAAAACACTGCTAATGTTTAGGGATTATCAGGTTGGTCTTGAAATTAGACACACCCAACCTCAATCATTAGCAATACAAAATGCTTAATAGCTTAAAAAGATTTTAGGCACTTATTTATCCCTTGATAAAAGAATTTAGAAAAATTAAACAGAACGTACAATTAAAAAAGTGACATTTTAAAGCAACGTACTACTAAACACTAAGAGATAGAGTCTCTTGAGAAGATAGTAAAAGACATTCAAACTCAGTATGGTGGTGCATGTCTGTACTCTCAACACTCAGGAGATTGAGGCAGGAGGACCAAAAATTCCATGCCAGCCTCCAACTACATAGTGAGACTGTCTCAAAAAACATTCAGATTCTCAAACCAATGAAAGTACATTAAATACATGAAAAATAGATACATCATTAAACAATGAATGGTGCACATAATGTATTGTAAAAGCACATATATCATTGTGTCTATGAACCATTCACAGACCAAATTGTTTTCTAAACAGATTCTTTAATACTGTTTTTCATCTGTATTTTCTACTTTCTATGAAAATACTGCTGGTGTAAGTGATAAGAATAGTTTTTTTAATTTGCAACATATCTTCTAAACTTCAGTGTAATAAAGTCAATGCCTTGAATTCGCTATGGTTGTAATTTTCAAAATGATGTTTCAGTCACTGACTTTACAAATTTTATTTAACTTAAGAAAAACCTCAGCTATAGAAGTATCATCAAATATTAAAATAATTTTAAAATATTCCCATTCATTTTTTAAAATGAAGGCAAGTTGAACTTCAGCTTTTATTATTTATTTTGCTCTTATGTGAAACACTATATTATAAAAACATTGCTATTTTCATAGCAGAGAAGGGACATTTTAAGGAGAGGAAAGAAGGAGGGAGGGATCTAGCAAAACGAAGAGATGATGGGAGAAAACAGGAGGGGGAGGAGGGCCAAGGAGGAGTGAGGAATGAGAGAGAGAGGTCAACCTCAAAGTAAACAGCCCAATTTTAATAGTTTGGGAAATAATTATAATAATACCAACAATGCCAAAGGATGACAATAATGCAAATGGGCTAGATTATTCACGTAATACTGCTGACAATGTAAAAAGATAGATCATTATAGAAAAAAGTTTATACTTAAATCATAATTGGGATGCACGGGTATAGAAAAATATTCCCATAAAAAGATATGCAAGTAGAAAGGAGGCCATAGGTGGGGGAATGGGACATGTGGGAAGAGGAGCACAAGAGGGTAAGGGGGAAGTTATGTGTGCAGTGTACAAAGAAATGCATACATGGAAATGTCACAATAAAATACATGTCAGAATGAAACACATTAAGTTGTACATTAAAAATTTCCAATAAATATCGCTATTTTCATGTAAGATATGGGCGTATAATTGCACAATTGCATAATTGCATAATGCCTGTACAACTTCTTCATTTTACAGCCAATATCTCCTAGTACTATGAATCTGTTTTTATAATCCTTAAATAATATGCTTACATTTGTTTTAACAAAGTATATTAATATACTGGCTAGAAGTAATATAGGTAAAATTTTCCTTCCTTTCTCTCTTTGCTTACTTTCCAAGTTAACTGAAATATTTTTAAATGTCAGACATTTAAACAGGTTATATTTTAAAATAATTCACAAAACATTGTTTTAATTAGAAATAGTAACCTTGCCCACCCAATATAATTATGGTCCTCTGAGAAATAAATCTCGAAAATATTCTTATACTGAAACTTCAGCCTCAACTAGAGATGAACATTCTAACAATAAATCATTAAAGGTTACCACTGGAAATAACTTTTGAAAGCAAAAGTAGAAAGTGCTTTCTGATGGAGGGGAAAATGTTTCCAAAATGTGTTTACACTCAGTAGCATCAAAAGCATACATTCTTTGTTTCTCTTTCTATTTACCCACAAAAGAAGGGCTTTGATAATAAACAACCCATGGAGCATTATTTGTAGAACATGGTATAAAATGTTGTTGTTGTTAGGTGCAGTCAAGTCTGTGTCCAACTTGTAGGCACCCTACGTACAACAGGAGAAACATTATTTTCAGTGATTTTGTACTATTTGTAGGGTTTTCAAGGGTGGATTGATTTTTGGGAGTGGGTTGCTGGGTCTTCTCCCAAACCTACAGTATCTGGTGTTCCCAGACAGTCTCCCATCCAAGTACTAACCAGGCCAGATCCTGCTTAGCTTCCAAGATCTGACATGATCTGATGCCACAGTGCTACGGCTCTAGGCATGGTATAAAATAGGGAAGCTAAAAATTATTCCCTCAGTTGAAGGATTATCATTTCCTAATCTCGTCATTAGTTTTTGATTACAAAGCTATTTTAATAAAGTTTCATTTTAATCCTGCCTGAAGACAATAAAATAAGTAGAATTAGTGTTGAATAATAACTGGGAAAGAATGTCACAAAAGTTACCAAATGATCTCAATTTATATTGTTGGTTTGAAAAGGAATTACTCTATCTCAACGACCTTTTATGGATGGCTTGATATTAAACTTCACTGACTTATGACTATATTTTTTGATGAGTATATTTTTAATGAGGAAAAAAGCAGGGGCTAAGGTGGAAATAATCAGATCCTCATTTTTTTTTTTTTTGGCTGTGTGAAATAAAACAATTGGACTAATGTCTTTCTCATTGTAAAGTTTTCTGAGTCTACAATAATCAACAGTTATAACCTATTTTAGATAAATGTTTGTCACTATGCAGATATATGAACCAGGCAATCTAGAGATTGAAATATCCCTGGAGAATGGTTACTATAATTTCAGATTTATTTGTGTTAGGCAAATAATTCAGCACCAAAATCTCCTCTACAAAACATTTAGACCTAATTAATTCCTTCAGCAATGTGGCAGGATACAAAATTAACACTAAAAAATCAGTAGCCTTCCTTTATACTCACAGGGAGCAGGAAAACAGGGAAATTAAAGATACAATCCCTTTCATGATAGCCCACCAGAAAATTAAATACCTTGGAATCAATCTAACCCCAAAATTCTGCCGATCTCTACAAGGAAAATTTCAAAATATTAAAGAAAGAAATCATAGAGGATACTAAAAGGTGGAAGGACCTCCCTTGCTCATGGATTGGGAGAATCAATATTGTAAAAATGGCTAACTTACCGAAAGCAATCTATAGATTTAGTACAATCCCCACTAAAATTCCAATGACATACTTTACAGAAATAGAAAAAGTGACACAAAAATTCATATGGAAACACAAAAGACCATGGACAGCCAAAACACTCTTAAGCTGCAAAATTAAACTATACTACAGGGCTGTAGTAGCAAAAACAGCAAAAAGTAGGTCGGAAGACCGATGGAAATGAATAGAGGATCCAGAGATACACCAAAGCATATATAGCCACATGATCTTTGACAAAGGAGCAAAGTAGGCAAATTGGAGAAAGGATAGCCTTTTCAACAAGTGGTGCTGGGAAACGTGGATATTGGCTTTCAGAAAAATGAAAACAGACCCACACCTCTCAATATGTATGGGAGTTAACTAGAAATGGATAAAATACCTCAACATAAAATGAGAAACTTTAAAGTTTCTAGAAGAAAAAATAGGCAATATGCTCCAACATATAGGCATAGGAAAGCTTTTCCTTAATAAGACTCCAATTGCTCAGGAAATTGCACAACAATAGATAAATGGGGTTACATGAAATTAAAAAGATATTGTACAGCAAAGGAAACAATCATCAGAGTGAAGGAAGTCCGCACTGAATGGGAGAAAATCTTTGCATCTTATACATCTAACAGAGGACTAATTTCCAGATTTTACAAAGAGCTCAAGAAAGCAACTCCTAAGGCAACAAATAACCCAATACACAAGTGGGCAAAGGAATTGAACAGACAATTCTCAAATGAACAAGTTCGTAAGGCCATGAAACACATGAAAAAGTGCTCAACATCCCTAGGCATTAGGGAAATGCAAACCAAAACCACTCTGAGATTCTACCTTCCTCCAGTAAGAATGCCCAAGATAAATAAAACAAATAACAACAAATGCTGGTGAGGTTGTGGAGAAAAGGGAGCACTCTTACACTGCTAGTGGGGCTGTAAATTGGTTCAACCACTTTTAAAATCAATATGGAGGTACCTCAGAAAACTAAAAATAGAACTGCCATATGACCCAGTTATTCCACTGTTGGAAATATACCCAAGGGAGATGAGTCACCATACCACAGAGACACCTGCATCTCCATATTCAATGCAGCACTTTTCATAATAGCAAGGATATGTAATCAACCAAAGTGCCCATCAATGGAACAATGGATAAAAAAATATGGTACATATACCCAATGGAATACTACTGATCAATTTAAAAAAATGAAATAATGTCATTTGCAGCAAAATGGATAGAATTGGAGATCATCATATTAAGTGAACGAACACAAGCCCCAAAAGAGAAATACCGTATGTTCTCACTCATATGTTGGAGCTCAATCAAACTTACAGGAAGGAAAAAATCCTATACATAAATTGAAACATAACAAAAAGCTCAATTAAACTTAGCATAGAAGGGACGATTTAAGGAGTGGAAGGAAGGAGATGGGGATCTAGTGGAGGGAAGCAAAGATGGGCGAAGATGGGAGGGGGAGGAGGGTCAATCAGGAGAGATGAAGAGGGGAGATGTCAACCTTAAGGTAAACAGCACAACTTTATTAGTATGGTGGAAAAAAGGGGGAAGATAGAAAAAATAGAATAACTAAAATAAAAAATAGTAATAATAACAATAGTACCAAAGGCTGGCAGTAATGTAAATGGACTAGGTCACTTACCTAATACTGCTGAGAATGTAAAAAGGCAGATCACTACAGAAAATACTTTGGGCTTAAAATTGGGATGCATGTATATAGATAAATATCCTCACAAAAAGACATGCAAGTAGAAAAGAGATCATTGGGGGGAGGGTTGGGGAGGAGTGTCATGAGAGGGTAAGGGGTAACTTATGTGAGCAATGTCCAATGAAATGCATTTATGGAAATATCACAATGAAACCCATGTCATAACGAAACCAATTAAGTTGTACAATTAAAACTTCCAATAAAAAATAACTCAACACCTGAAAATTACATTAGTATACACAAACATACCATAATAATACAAACTATGGTAGCTCCAGTAGTAGATTAACACTTCATTGATGACTTCTGAATTCATATTATCAATCCAATGAAATGTCAAAACTGCAAACAGTTTGGTTGATTGACAAAATCCCAATACCACTGAAGGTGCAAAATGAAAATACTCTATAAATATCTCTCATAAGCTATGTAGTCAAGATAATAAAACATTGTTCTTATGGATTGAGATTTAACGAGTCCAGGCCATTTAGAAACTCATAGTAAAAGTTTAAATAATCATCAATCTTATAACTCTTATGAACAATTTTACTAATACATCATATTTATAGTTATTAATGATATAAATTAATGGTATTTATGGTATAAGTGGTAAGAACTGATGAAACAATATTTTTGAGACATGATTATAACCTTTAGAAAAATATAATCAGATTTGAAGTTCTTGTGTAATATAAAAATTCTATTATTGTTATTCTAGTATTTCTTCTGGTCATCAAACTACAACTCATTATTAATTAAAATATTTAGCCTTTTAATCTTTTATATGTACTTATATGAAGGTCTTACTGATCTAGCCTTTTAAAAAGATTTCTTCAGCAGAAATTTTTGATAAAAAGATCTATCTTGAAATAAACTTCTAAAATAGCAGATTCACTTATATCAGTTGTTTTTTTAAGGTGCTTTATTTTAGTCCCATTCCTACAAAGACATATTTTTGAAGTAGCATAGTGAGGAGAAATACAATCCTCCCACCATCGTTCCCATTTTCCTAAATTTGGTATTTTGATGAAAAAGCTGCAATATTTTACATGCCAAAAAGGCTTTTGCACTTATTCTTAGAATATTTTAAAAATAGTCTCATGAAAGTGGGAATTATCTGTCTGTTTTCCTTTATAAAAATATCTCCCCCTTCCAACAAAACTCTTGAGAATCAAGGTAACTGTTAAATGAAAATATCTTTTAAAAAATTCAGGACTGTGAAATAAGAGTGGTATTTTCTGTTATTACACACCTGCCTTCTAAGAAGAAACTAAAGTACATTACAAACTTTTTTTTGTACTAGGATGGAATTCAAGGACTCTACAATTGAGCTATACCTCGAGCCCTATAAGCATTCTTTCACTTTGTGAAAAATGTGTAATTTTAAGATAGGAAATACCTCTGTAGATAAGTATAGTCATTGAACTCTCATTCAAGCCAATTTTACTTTTGGGCAAAAGTCCATAAAGCCATATCTTTACACAAGATCAGTGAATAATATATTGTTGAATTCCCCAGTCTTGGTAAGCAAATTGTTTCTTAAAATATGAGAAATAATCCTGACACAAAATTTACTAGGACATTTCTGTGAAGTTCTAAGGTAAAACTGATGCAAAAATATATTCTTGTTTTTAGGTGCCATTGAGTTTGGTCCTACTGATAGAGACCCTATGTACAACAGAATGAAAAACTCCCCAACACTGCCATGCTCAACACTGTCAATGCTTTGTTATTTATAGGGTTTTCAATGGCTTAGTGATTTGTGATTGCTTCTGGAATGGATTACCATTATTCTTCCATTTTGTGGTGGTGGATATAGAACCCAGGGCCTCAGAGAGTATGGCGCAGCACTCTACCAACTGAGCTAAATTCTAGCCTGATGCAAACATATAAGGACAGTAAATTAGCATATATCTCCAATTTCTATGCTGAGAAAATGACCAGAGAAGCTGGAATTTATTTTTGTTTTTATTTTTATTTTTTTGCAGCACTGGGGGCTGAACCCAGGGCCTTGTGCCTGCATGCTTTGCAAGTGCTGGGTCACTGAGCTCCGCCCCAGCCCATTTTTTTACTTTTTGAGACAGGGTCTCACTAAATTACGCAGACTGCATCCGCTCTCAAACTTGTGATCCTCCTTCCTCCGCCTTCCGAGCCGCTGGGATTATAGGAGTGCACCACCATGCCCAGCTAGAAGCTGGAATTTATGAAGAAGAATGCAGTATCAGGATTGGAGGAAGACTCATTAACAACCTGCTTTATACAAATGACACAACTCTGCTGGTTGAAAGTGAAGGGATTTGAAACATTTACTGAAGGTTGTAGCACACAGCCTTCAGTATGGATTATGCCTCAATATCAGCAAAACAAAAATCTGTACAACTAGGTCAGTATGCAACTTCATGATAAATGGAGAAAAGGTTGAAGTTGTCCAAGATTTTGCTTTATTTGTTTCTACAATCAATATCCATGGAAGCAGCAATGAAGAAATCAAAAGATGTGTTGCATTTGGGAAAGCTGTTGCAACAGCTCTTTAAAGTGTTGAAAAGTAAAGATGTCACATTGAAGATGAACGTGCACATGACTCATGCCATATTTTCAGTCTCACCATATGGCTGTGAAGGCTGGACATTGAACAAGGGAGACAGGAGAAGATTTGATGCTGTTGAATTATGGTACTGGAGATGAATATTGCATATACTATGAACTGCCAAAAGAATCATCAGATCTGTCCTAGGAGAATTGCAACCAGAATGCTCCTTGGAAGCAAGGATGGCTACTGTGTCTTATGTATTTTGGACATGTAGTCAGGAGAGATCAATCCCTAGAGAAGGACATCATGTTTGTGGTGGTGGATATAGAACCCAGGGCCTCAGAGAGTACAGTGAAGCACTCTACCAACTGAGCTAAACTCAGTTGAAGGTCAAAGAAAACGGGAAAACCTTCAACTAGATAGATTGATACAGTGTCTGCAACCATGGGCTTAAATATAAATAAGATCATGTGCCTGTCATAGAATCAGAGAGGATTTTGTTCTGCTGTACATAGGGTCGCTATGAGTCACACTTGAATCGACAACACCTAACAAAAACAACAAATTAACACACTGGCTAGGGTTTATTTCAGTTGGTAAAATGCTGCTCTGCAATCTCTGAGGACCCGGGTTCTGTCCTCAGCACTGCAAAAATGGGAGAAAGATGTGGCAATATACTCCTGAAGCAACCTCAAAACAATCAGCCATTGTAAACTCTGGGAGGGTCGCTATGATTCAGACACGACTTGACAGAACCTAACAACAAATTAGTAAATGGTTATAAATAAGAAATTTACAAAAGTTGTTAATATCATTGATGTCAAAGTGTTCTCAATATGAAGCTGCTTGCTTATGTCATTAAATATATATTTAATTTATACTAATTAAATCTATTTTCACTGTTTCTATGAGTCATTTTTTTCAGGTAAAGAAATGGGGCTGATCAATTGGGTGAACTTATATACAGAATATTATCATTTTGGAAAATAGTTCCCATAGCAAGTCCTATAACAAACTCATAGCTATTCTTTTATTAGGTTACCATTTTCTAGAAGTACTATAAGTGTATTATTCTTTGTCAACTCCCAAATTTAATGGACAATGAGTCCTTTTTATTCCCTTCATCTCTACACCAGGATAAACCTTTGGTTTACATTTACTAGGGGTGAAATAATGCAGAAAAAGATTATAAAGGCCAAATATGGTATTACTGGATATTTGTGTATGAAAATATTTGCTTTGTTTGATTAAATTATGTACTAGCATATCTAAATGGCAGTATAAAGACAAGTTATTTCTCTTTTCAGTCTACCATCATTTATGTTTCAACACATGTTATAAAGAACATTCACAGACAGAACATTTATCTTTTGTGTATGCAACATCCATCAATGGATTAAAAATACTTTGGAACTCAACCTATGTTTCTCAAGCTGACACGTTTCATCAGACTTTCAAGAGGGCCACAGAATTGTGATGTCTTCATAATACTTCATCTGATCATATATGACATCTCATTAGTAAGATATGGAGCCAGCTCTCCTTGCCTGGTACCATCAATATGGGTACATATTTTCCAATTTGGCAGAAATAAGAATTTACAAGTACATTTTAATACTGTTACATTAATGAGAGTTTTGAATAAGGTGAATAAGGACAAATTGTTCCTTTTCTAATAGTTATATGTATTATTGTTGTTGTTAGGTGCCATTGAGTTGGGTCCAATTTACACAATCCAAATTCTTAAAAGAAGCTTCAGGATAAACTTAGCATAAAGCCTATTATACCAAGATATTTCATAGGAATTCAGAGACATGAAAAGAAGGTATTAGGAGAAGGGTGCAAAGGAAAAGGGAGGGGACAGGGTAGAGACATATCTATAAATGAACTGGAGATTTCCATTTCTTTTCCATAAACAAAGCAGGAAATGTTTATTTCAGTGAAGAATGATAGGAAACTTTTCTATAAATATTAATAAGCAACAGAGAGGAGACAAGGCCGAGCCACCTGCAAGGATGCATGGCTGAAGAGAGGTCCAATGGGGACATTGCTGATGGTGAGTGGCTGGAGGGAGGTACTCTGGATCACACAGCAAGGGTGCACAGTTGAAAAAAAGGTGCATCTGGGCCCTCCATGATGGTGCTCAGCTGGTGAGAGACAAGGTGGACAAAATGGAGGTCTGCAGGACTCTTTTGGGAAGAGGCTGGTTGACATGGCCCCACTGTAGGCTCTCAGACCTGGGACTTTGGCTTTTTTTTTTTTTATCAAGGAGAGATGGTCACTGTCTTTGCCTCAGGAAGCACTAGAACTGTGAGATGGAGGGAGAGAAACTGAAAGGTGGCAAGTTCAGGGAATGGAGAAGAATACCTGGAAATGATGGATCCCTGAGCCTAAAAAAGCTTGTTCAGAATAAGGCATATTTTGGGCCTGGTAGTGCTTGCAATGCAGATAAATAAAGCCATGGTTCTGGGGAGCTTAACATGCATAGATTAGGCAGCGGTGTGACTGAAATCTAGGAAAACAGGGGACAGGGATGAAGTGAAGAGGCAGTGCTAAATGCAGAAACTGTAGCAAGAACTAAGTACCTGACACTGAGGCTGCAAACTATGGGGAGAGGGAGAGAAGCATCAGTGATATGTCACTATCCAAGTTGAAGGGAACATCGGGAGTGAACCTCTTTACACAAAGAGGAGGTGAGACCTAGCACCCAGACCAAGAAATAGGCAAGTATCAGCAGAAAAAAATATAAATATGAAATGTCAACCTGATTGTGAAGATCAGATAGACCTAAGCACCTCAATGGATAATTTCAGTGTAACTGGATTCCTGGAGATACTTGGTGGAGAATTTAGTACCATGCTTATAAATATGCTGAAAACCCTCAAAGACACCACCATGAGAGCAATTGATTCATGGGACTGAAAGGTCTCTAATTTGAAGAAAAATTCTCCAGAGAAATTGAGATCCTAAAGAAGAATCAGGGCTGGGATTTAGCTCAGTTAGTAGAGCACTGCTCTGCAGTCTCTGAGGTCCCAAGGTTGATTCTCAGCACTTCAAACATGGGAGAAGGACATGGCAATCCACTCATGAGGCAACCTCAAGACAATCAGCCATTGAAAACCCTATAAGTGGTGCTATGAGTCAACCATGATTTGACAAAACCTAAGAACAACAACAACAACAACAACAATGAATCAAGCAGAGGTCCTTGAGATGCAAGGCAAAAATAACCAACTCAGTGTTAAGGTAGAGTCTTCAGTATCCAGACTAGATGAAGCTGAAAGCAGGATAGCTGAAGCTGAGGAAAAGGTTAAAAACCTTATTTACTCAGATGTCAAGGTAGAAAGAAAGATGAAGCAATATGAGCAAGATTTTCAAGGGATATTTGATAAAATGAAATGAAACCTATGAAATCAGATGGTTCCCAAAGGAACTGAAAACATGACAGGATTAGGAAATGTATTCAAAGAAATATTAGATGAGAACTTCTCAAATTGAAGGCAAAGGTTGGATACCCATACAACTGAAAAATTAAGAAGCCCAAACAGAGTAGACCAGAATAGATCCTCCTCATGACACATTATACCTGGAATGCTAAATCTAGAGGGCAAAGAAACTATTCCAAAAACTACAAGAGAGAAATGGCAACTCACTTACAAAAGCAAACTCATCAGAATAACAATGGACTTCTCAACAACAATGTTAAAGTCAAGGAAAGCTTAGACAGACGTCATCCAAGTCCTGAAAAAGAATAACTACTTGCCAAAGTCACATTATTCAGTGAAGATATCTTTTAAAATACATGATAAGTTCAAGTAATTCCATGATATTGCCTTGTTTAAATGATTCATAGTCATCAAGCTAGCACTGCAAAGGATCATCAATGAAACACCACAGACAGGAGAGGGAAGACAACCCCAAATACAGGATCAAAGGAATCAATAATAAACATGCGAGGAACTTGAGAAAAAATAGGCCAAATCTGAATTTAAAAAGCAGTAATAAATACCAAACTAATGCAGAATAATAAGCACCTCTCAATCATTACTCTCAATGTAAATGGTCTTAACTCACCAGTGAAGAGACATGCATGGGGCAATTGGATTAAAAAATATAAACACTTGGTATGTGGCATTCAAGAGACTTCACCCATAAAGAACATAAAGGCTAAAAATTAAAGGCTGAAAAATAATATACCAAGCTTATGGGAATCAAAAAAAAATCAGTTGTGATACCAATTTTGGAAAGCTTAGACTTCAATTCCAAACTAATCAGAAGAGATGAAGAAGGACACTATATATTAGCAAAAGGAACAGTCAACTAGGAACCCATAAGGATACTTAGTATTTACTCACCAAATACAGGGTCACCTAGCTTCAAAAAACAACTTTACTGGAGATGAAGGAACAAATCAGATCAGACACAATAATTATAGAACATTTCAATACCCAACTTTCACCAAAAGACAGATCATCAAAGCAAAAAAGCAACTGAGAAAAGAATGACTTGAATAGCACCATAGACCAATTAGACCTTACAGAATTCTACAGAATATTCCATCTATCAGATGTGGAATACACATTCTTCTCAGCACCACATGGAACTTTTTCTAAGATAGACCATGTTTTAGTCCATGAAAATGGCCTTAGCAAATACAACAAAATAGAAATCATATTCTATAGTTTATCAGATCACAATAGAATAAAACTAGAATACAAAAGCAAGAAAAATTTCAGAAATGTTATGAATTCATGGAGCCTGAATAATAACCTTTTGAATAATCAATGGGTCATCTAAGAAAATAAAGAGGAAATTTAAAAATTTCTGCAATCAAATGAAAATGGAAATACATCCTATCATAATTTATGGGATACAGCAAAGGCAATTCTAAGAGGGAAGTTCACAGCCATGAACACCTTTATCAATAAGTTAGGAAGGCAGCCGGGCGCGGTGGCGCACGCCTGTAATCCCAGCGGCTAGGGAGGCAGAGGCAGGAGTATCACAAGTTTGAGACCAGAGGCAGTCTGGGTAATTTAGTGAGACCATGTCTCAAAAAGTAAAAACTGGGCTGGGGGTGCAGCTCAGTGGTCCAGCACTTGCAGAGCATGCAGGCGCAAGGCCCTGGGTTCAACCCCCAGTATGGGAAAAAAAATAAGTTAGGAAGGCCAAATAAATAACTTAATGATACACCTTAAACCATTAGAAAGCCAACAACAAGCTAATCCCAAAAGGAACACTCAGACACAAATTTTATAAAGATCAAGGCAGAAATCTCTCAATTTTAATCCAAAGAGATAATTTAAAGAATTAATCATACTAAGAATTGGTTCTTTGAAAAGATAAATAAAATAGATACACCACTAGCCAGTCTCACTAAAAGAAAGAAGATCCATGAATTTTTAAAAAATAGAGATGAGAATGGGGCCATAACCACTGATAGCAAAGAAATCCAGAAGATCTTCAGAGCATACTTTGAGAAATTGTACTCCTCAAAAATGAAAATACGGAAGAAATGCAAAAGTTCATTAATACATACAAATTGCCAAAGTTAAGCCTGGGGGACATAAGCAATTTAAACAGATCCATTGTTGTTGTTGTTGTTAGGTGCTGTTGAGTCAAGTCCAACTCATAGCAACCCTCATAAGGTTTTCAATGGCTGACTGTTTCGGGATTGCCTCGGGAGTGGATTGCCAGGTCCTTCTCCCATTTTGCAGTGCGGGGAATTGAACTCGGGACCTCAGAGACTGCAGAGCAACACTCTACCAACTGAGCTAAATCGCAGCCCCCAACAGATCCATTACATTTATCAAAATAGAGACAATAATAAGAGGCTTCCAACAAGGAAAAGCCCAAGTCCTGAAGAGTTCACACCAGAATTCTATCAAAAATTCAGAGAAGAATTAATACATATTCTCCTCAAACTATTTCATAAAGTAGAATAGGAAGGGACACTTCCAAACTCATTTTGTGAAGCTAGAATTACCCTGATACCAAAACTGAGCAAGGACACATCAAAGAAAGAGAGTCATAGAATAGTTTCCCTAATGAACATAGATGCAAAAATGTTCATTAACATTCTGGCAAATTGAATACAGCAACAACAATAAAAAAGATCATACACCACTATCAAGTGGGCTTCATTCCACAGAAGCAATGCTGCTTCACCATATGAAAATCGGTTAATTTAATTCAACATGTCAAGAGCCTTGCAGATAGAAATCTCATGATCATCTCAATTGATGCTGAGAAGACCTTTGACAAAGTGCAACATCTTTTCATGATAAAAGCCCTGGAGAAGATGGGGATAATAGGGAAATACCTCAACATCATAAAGGCCATGTATGACAATGCTAGAGCATATATCATACTAAATGAGAAAAAATTGAAACCATTCCCTCTAAGATCAGGAACAAGGCAAGAATGTCCACTATTTCTTCTCCTATTCAATATTGTGATCAAAGTCCAAGCCAGTGCAATAAGGCAAGAGAAAGAAATCAAAAGGATACAGATAGGCAAAGAAGAGGTCAAACTATCCTTATTCATGGATGACATGACCCTTTATGAAAAGGACTACAAAAGTTCTTCTAACTCTTAGAATTAATTAATGCCTTCAGCTAAGTATCAGATACAAAATTAATACACAAAAATTAGTAGCCTACCTTCACACCAGTAGTGAACTGGAAGAAAAGGAAATTAAGGTGACAATTGCATTTACAATAGCCTACTAAGCAATTTAATATTTACATATCAATCTAACCAAAAACCCTGAATATCTCTACAAGGAAAACTTCAAAACAAGTAAGGAAAGAAATTGCAGAGGATACTAGAGGTGGAAGGATCTCTCTTGCTCATGGATCAGAAGAATCAATTTTGTAAATATGTCCATATTACTGATAGAAGTTGACAGATTTAAATGCAATCCCCATTAAAATTCCAATGCTAGACTTTGCAGAAATAGAAAAAAATCCCAAAATTTATATGGAAGCACAAAAGATTATGCATAGCCAAAAGAAACTTGTTGTTGTTGTTAGGTGCCATGACATTGGTGTTTGACTCATACCAACCCTACATACAGCATATTAAACAGTATTGCTAGTGCATCTCTACTGTTCATATGGTTTTCAATGGCTGAATGTTTTTTGGGAGTGGGTTGCTGGGTCCTTCTCCCAAGAAAAGAATCTTATGCTGCAAAACAGTGTAGGCAGGATCACCATACCTGACTTCAGACTCTACTACAGAGATACAATGGCAAAAGCAGCATGGTATTGGTACAAAAATAGGCTTGAAGACCAATGGAACAGAACAGAAGATCAAGAGATACACCCATAAAACTATAGCCACCTGATTTTTGACAAAGGGGCTAAAAACATTCAATGGAGCAAACTTAGCCTCTTTAACAAATGGTGCTGGAAAAATTGGGTATTCATTTGCAGAAAATTGAAAATTGACCTGCATATCTCAATTTACATGAGCATCAATTTGAAATGGATAAGATACCTCAACATAAAACCAAAAACCTTAAAACTCCTAGAAGAAAAGTTGGACACATGATCCAACACATAGGCATAGGAAAATATTTCCTTAACAAGATTCCAGTTGCCCAGGAAATGGCATCAAGAATTAACAAATGGGATTACATGAAATTAAAAAGCTTCTGTACAGCAAAGGAGTTAATGGAGAGCATACAGAATGGGAGAGAATCTTTGCACTCTACACATCTTACAGAGAACTGGTTTCAAGAATATACAAAGAACTTAAGAAAGCAAATACAAAGACAACAAATAACACAATGCATAAGTGGGCAAAGGAAATGAAGAGACAGTTCTCAGAGGAACAAATTTGAAGGGCCAAGAAACACATTAAAAATGCCCACTATCCCTAGCCATTAGGGAATTGCAAATGAAATCAAAACTGAGATTCCATCTCACACCAGTAAGAACAGCCAAGATCAACAAAACAAATAATCACAAATGCTGGCAAAGCTGTGGAGAAAAAGGAACCCATTTACACTACTGGTGGGATGGTACAATAGTTCAAACACTTTGGAAATAAATATGAAGAAACCTTAGAAAACTAAGAGTAGAACTGCCATACCACCCAGAGAAACCACTCCTGAAAATATATCCAAATGATGATAAGTCAGCATACAACAGGAAAAATCATACTTCCATATTTAATACAGCATGTTTCACAATTGTATGGGTATGGAATGAACCAAGATGTCCATCAACAGAGAAATAGATGAAGAAAATTGTAGTATTGTGGAAACAGATAAAGTTTACAGAAAAAGGCTTGTCATGATCCCACTGGCACCGATCAGATTAATCTCCTGATAAGGCAAGCAGCAGCACTAAGCAGGCTGTGCAAGATAAGTTAGTCAGAAGGCAGACATCTGGAGTTTATTGTAAGAATAGGCTGACTTCTGAGGAATGAAAAATTACTCAGTACCCCCCTCCCTTAACTGCTAAAGAATTCTCACTTCTATAATTCTGCTTCTCCACCCCTACCCTATAAAGCCAGTAACCAATGTAAGTTGACTGCTGCTTTCTGAAAGTCCACTACCAGGACTGAAAGTAGCTGGCTGGCCAGCCAGTCCAAATAAATTTTTCTGCCCCTTTCTCATTTGTTTTTGCAGTGTTTTTTTCTGGGTTTGAGCTGCTGGGTACAATAGTATATATACACAATGGAATATTACTCAGCAATGAAAAAGAGTGATATCCTGTCATTTGCAGCAACATGAATGGAACTGGAGAATGTCATCCTAAGTGAACAAACCCAGGCCCATAGCATTTAAAGATATTAATTTATCTTTTTTCATTGATACTTTAAATATTTACCTCCTTATATTTCTATGTATTCATTATTTATTTGTTTATTTATTTTTTATATATTTTCAGTACTAGGAGCTATCCCCAGGGCATTAATCACACCTAACAAGTGCTCTTCCACTGAGCTGCACTCCTAGCCCATTTGCAAATTTTTAAACTTGGAGTCAGGGTCTCTCTAAGTTACCCAGGGTGCTTCTGGCCTAGAGCTTGTGATCCTCCCACCTTAGCCTCCTGAGTCGCTGGGATTACAGTCATGATACATGTGTCCAGCTCTTGTTTCACTCATTAAAAAAGAAAACCATTAACCTGCTAAATGAATTTCCTAATCTTTAAATCTGTTATCTGAATGCAAAGTAATTATATACTAATAGCATGTATATATGCAAACTAATTGATATTTTATAGGCAGCAAAACTTCATAAAATGTCAATTTTAAAATTGTTCAGCTACTTAGGATGAAAAAATACCCCTAGATATTAAGATAAGGAATCTGTGTTTTTCTGATCTCATTTTATTGAGTGGATTTTATTTGTTTCTTCTTTTTTATCTTGATTGCCATACATATGTGTACTTGAAGCTTCATGTTTATGAAAAACGGAATGTAGTTAATTGAAAGCAGACAGGAGGAGAAGAATGTGTTTTGACAATAGAAAACTCTAATATATTCCAATAGGTTGTAAAATCACAAAAGGTTAGTCCCCTTCAATATAGATTGGCACTATAGAAGGAAAATGACTGACCACGAATCGTTGGTCATCTTAAAAATTAGTTTACCAAAAAACCCTGAAACTCTGCAAAAAAAAAGTGCTTTTCAAGTTAATCTGAGCAGGAATACATCATAAAAGGGGGAATATTAACACTTTATTTCACCTCTTTGCAACTAGAAGTTAGAAAGTCTAATAGCTGGCTGGGCAAGGTGGCACACGCCTGTAATCACAGTGGCTTGGGAGATGGAGGTTGGAGGATCTGGTTCAAGACCAGAGACAGTCTGCATAATTTAGCAAGACCCTGACTCAAAAAAGTAAAAGAAAAAAAAATGGGCTGAGGGTGCAGCTCAGTGGTACAGCACTTGCAAAGCATGCAAGCTCGAGGCCCTGGGTTCAACCCTCAGTACCACACAAAAAAATAGGCCAATAGCTAACCTTAACTTGAACCCCTTTATCCTATTTTTTTGTGTAGTGGTCCTTGGCACTGAAGCTTGAATATACTATGATCTGCCAAAAGAACCAACAGATCCATCCTAGAAAAAGTACAACCAGTGTGCTTCTTGGAAGCAAGGATGGCTAGACTGCCTCTTACGTTGTTTAGGACATGTCAGGAGGGAACAATGCCTGGAGAAGGACATCATGTTAGAGAGAGTGGCAGGTCAAGTAGATGGATTGATGCAGTGTCTGCAACAATGGGCTGGAACATCATTAAATCATGTGCATGGCTCATTGTCTAGAGTATTTCATTCTGTCACACATAGGATTCCTATGAGTTGGACTCAATGACACCGAACAACATCAATAAAAACTAGTTATATAATGAGAAGGAAACATCGTAAGACTAACATTTTCAAAGTGACATGTGGGTAGCTGACAAACTACATGAGAATGGAAATGAAAATTTCTGTATCTTTTGAAATAGTGTTACCTAGACCCCAAAATTTAATTATTCTAAACTCTGTGATAATTTACAATTTACAAAGTACTTTTACTTAATTTTCTCATTTGAGCCTCCCAAGATCATGATCAGCAGGATCCAAAACAAGTAGGGAAACCCAATGTAAATGCCACGTTATAATGTGTCTGGAGATTCTATTCATTTTCCCAAACTGTCTGGCTGCTAATCTTCAGGGTTACTACAAAATACTAGAGAATAGATTTCTCTTTCTTGTTCTCATCTCACTACTAAATCAATACTAGTGTTGGGAAATTTTTCTTGTTACATTTTTTCCAGCTTGAGTTAAGAATATGGTAATGATAATATAATGGGAAGATCAATGAGATTTGAGAGGGATTAGTTTGACCATTTCCTTTAGGTTTGTTTTCCATCAATCTTTATAAATATGTGTCTGACGGTCTATGCACCCATCTCTGTGTGCAATCAAATATGCAATCTCCATATCTCCTCTCAAGCACATATTGTCTTACTAACTTTTATTATTTACTACATGGGAAGAAGGAAAATAATTATGTCCATACTCTATTCACCTTGATTTATACTTAGGTGCATAAATAATTCAAGGCACAGGACAAATGAGAGGAAAGTGGTCTGATCTTCTGATTCAAAAGAATTTTCTTTCTTTCTTTTTTTATTGTGGTACTTAGGGGTTCAACCCAGGGCCTTGCACATATTTTGCCAGTGCTCTATCACTGGGCTGCACCTCCAGCCCATTTGTTATGTTTTATCCTGAAACAAGGTCTCGCTAAGCTACATAGGTTGCCTGTGGCCCTGAACTTGTGATCCTCCTGCCTCTGCCTCTGAGTCTCTGGGATCTCTGCCTCTGAGTCTCTGAGGAGTGTGCCATGCACTCAGCAAAAAAAAAGCAACCTTATATTGTAAAATGACATAGTTTTAAAGAAGTGCTGAATTACTTTATCTATTATAAGAGCTCCAGAAAAGAGGAAATCAAAGAATGCTTTAGAACAAATATTCTTTCACCCATTTCATTAGAATATCATTTTGATGGTCTTGAAAGCCATAGAAGGAAAAATTGCTGAAATTAGAAATGGACTCAATAAGATTTTCATTGTTCTTAATATTTGATACATGATTTATTAATTGTAGAAGTTTAGCTTGTTTATAATTATTTTCTCTTTTATTGACAAGTACTCAAGCTTGTTTATGCATCATAAAGGCCAATGTGATTTAATATCAATGAGGCATTACCTTCTGAGCTCTTTAATTTTGAAAACTCTTATGGCTTATGACATTTTAAAATATAGGGCTTTGTCATTAAAAAGCTGGTGACCAAAAATAGCAATTTAAATTATGTCCAGTATAAGGATTGATTGTACCACAGTTAAAATTTCAGTGAGTATTTCATTGTCTTGTTGTTGTTGTTGTTGCTGTTTTTAGCTGCCGTCGAGTTGGTGTCCAACTCATAGAGACCCTATGCAAAACAGACAAAATACCGTTGTCAGTGCTTCTCTGCTATTCATAGGGTTTTCAATAGCAGATTAATTTTTGGGTTGCTGCGTCTGTCTCCCAAGCCTACAGCACCTGATGTTCCCAGGTGGTCGCCCATGCAAGCACTAACCAGGCCTGACCCTGTTTAGCTTCCAAGATCTGATGGGATAGGATGCCACAGTGCTATGGCTGCAGGCCATTGTCTTCTAGGGATGAACATTTTCTTATAGTTAACTTCTTGTATTCCAAGAAGACAAGAACAACTATTTCATTGAGATTTTACAAATAGGTATTTTAAACTTAAGCATTGGATCATCAAAATGTCTCTGAATCTGTTCCCTCCTTCCACCTACATCCTCATCAACTTTCATCCAGATTAGTCCAAAAGCCTCTACATATTTCTCACTGAATTACCCTCTTACCTACTCCAGGGTGTCTTAACATTGCTCATAATTCACTTGCTAAGTGAGGTACAATCATGTTATTCATCAGCTTAAGAAATCAATATTGACAAGAGAGGGAAATCCAGTCTACTAAGCACTTCCCAACATCTGCATAATAAAAAATTATTTGAGCCCTCTGTTTGAGACATGACTTTCCACAAACCAGATTAAAATTTCTCATGAGTAATTCCTTCAAAAATTAATAAATCCTATAAAAGAAAGAAAACTATATTGCAATCTGAATGTAGTTACTATTGCAGATCACAATGAGTTCTTCCTTTCCAAATGCTTTCTTATCAATGGATTTTCAGTATCCATAAAAACAATATCTTACTTCCCAAGTGATCTTTTATTTTTCTTCTTCAAAAGTGGGTGTTATCTGACCTCACAAATTAGAAATGAACCACATTTCCCTCTTGAGGATGGAGCAATAGCTATGGATAACCAAAATTGAAATTAACTGGGTGAGGTGGCACATGCCTATAATCCCAACAACTCAGGAGGCAGAGGCAGGAGGATTGCAAGTTTGAGACTGGACGCAGCCTGCATAATTTGATGAGACTGTCTCAAAATAAAAAGTCAAAAAAGGGCTGTGGGTGCAACTCAGTGCTAGAGCACTTACAAATCATGTGTGAGGTCCTTGGTTCATCTAGCACCCCCCCACACACACAAAAGTTAAAATCAAAAATTGTATCATATGATTAAAGAGGGTGAACATTTTTCCTAGGTATTTTTCTAGATTAGTTTATTTCATTTATTTAGGTTTCTTTGTACGTGTTGGCAACCCACAGAAAAAACTTATGATTCCAAGCAAATGATATTTAGAGTTGGTATTTCCCTACTGAACATTAGATATAGCTATCAAAAATACCCCTTAAAAATTTTAAAAATATCTCGATCATTACAATACCTTTTCACACTTGACAACAGACCCTACTTTAGATTTTTGTTTAATGAAATGATCAAGATGTCAAGGCTTAAGTTATTTCTATGTCTGGCACACTGAGAGGCTACAGCAACTACTTCAGGTCACCTAATATATGATGAATTGTTTTGCTGTACTACAACAAACCCCAGGGACATGAAAGGAATGATGTAATACCAAAGGGACCTAATTTGGAACTGTCAAAGAGGGAATTCAAAATAACCTTCCAACAAGCATACGTTATATTAAATACAGCAAATAAAGAATTAGAGTGTGCCATTCTAAATGTGTCCTTCCTTCCTTCCATCTTTCCTTTTGTTTCTTCCTTCCCTCCTTTCCACATAGTCTCAACATGTTTCCCAGGCTGGCCTCAAACTCCTGGGGTCAAGTGATTGTCCTGGCTAAGTCCCTCTAGAAGCTGAGACTATAGGTGCTCACTACCACACTCAGCTGTTTTCTACTCTTGAAAGCCTATGGATGTGGGTTAGTAGCCTCTTTGGTATTAGTTGGAATTTTCCCACTGATTTAAATAACAGGTTATATTTTTGACTAAAAAGCAGAACACAATATTCATGCATTTTAGATGGATATACAACTATAAGTATTGAAGTTAGAAAGCACAAAAAGGGTTTAACCAGACTCTTTTTGTCAGACTGTTTCAAGTAATCAATTCAGATTATGTGAGGGTTTTCTTGTCCAATTTTTGTGACAAGGAAGATGTTTGCACCTATATCACACTCATGCTACCATTTAAACTTGTTATATTGAATAATACAGAACATTTGCTAGTTAATATGCAAGTTTCTACAAAATTATGCTAGATTATTTATTATCATTATTATCTATGTTACCAAAATGTTAATGTAATATTTAGAAAGCCTCTAGTTTGCTGGTTTTGTAGATACAGTGTAGGAGCAAAAATCAGCAATTGGCACAATACTTGGTATATTAAATTCTAATCAAACTAGTTACATATTTCTTTGAACTTTGATAAGAGTATTTTTTTATTCAGTGTCCATTGTGAACAGCATATAAAACTGTGAAACAAAATCTAAGATTCTTCATCTCCTTAGGCTACAGTGATGAATGCAGTATCAAGAAAACTGTCTGATTGACAGTACAGTTTAAGGTTAGAGGATATGGGTTCTAAAACCACCTCTGCTTTTAATACACCTATGGTTTTAGGGGCTGGGAATTAGGGGCTCAGTTGGTAGAGCATGGCTCTGCAGTCTCTGAGGTCCCGAGTTTGATTCCCAACACTGCAAAAATGGGAGAAGGACATGGCAATCTTCTCCCTAGGCAATCCCGAAAGAGCCACTGAAAACCCTGTGAGGGTTGCTATGAGTTGGACACGACTCGAAGGCACCTAACAACAACAACAATGGTCTTAGGCGAGACACTCCCTTATAACTTAATTACCCAACAGTGGAGTGTATATAGTAACTGGCCAACACATTTCAAAGGATTATTGGGAAGCTTGAGTGAAATAATATTATAATTTTTAAGATAAAGACCTTATGCAATATAAAGTACCTCATTATACTATACATTTTGACTTAAGGGCATTGATTAGATTTGATTATACATCACAAATACAATGTGCTAGATTTTTCACTTTATAATTTGGGAAAATATGAGAAGGAACACAGTGAGAAACCTGTCTGAAGTGGGGAAATAGATGAGGAAAAGAGGTGCCAGAAGACATATTTCTCCTTTTTTTTTCCTATTGTAGATTTAGAAAAACCAAAATCTTGAAAAGGACTTACTGTTTCAAAGTCACTAGTATGAGGTCAGAAGGTTCCCTTTAAAAAAGTTGGCTGTTAAAATGACAAAAGGTAACTATGGAGTATCTCAAATTCTAACATTTAGGCTGTTAATGGTTGCCATAGAAACATAGCTTCAGACACCAGATAGAATGAACCATATTATTTTTTTTCTAAGGATTTTATTAGTAGAATATCTTAGAAAACTGAGTCTGCAGCGGTAGCCCTGTGGCATCCGATCCCGTCAGATCTCGGAAGCTCGGAAGCTAAGCAGGGCCGGGCCTGGTTAGTACCTGGATAGGAGACCACCTGGGAACACCAGAAGCTGTAGGCTTGGGAGAAGGACCTGGCAACCCCCTCTCAAAAATCAATCTGCCATTGAAAACCCTATGAACAGCAGAGAAGCACTGACAATAGTGTTTCCCCTGTTGTACAGAGGGTCGCTATGAGTCAGATACCGACTCGACGGCACCTAACAACAACAACATCTTAGAAAACTAGACTATGCACTACATGGAAAGATAAGTTGTGAGGCTTTTTACTTGGCTGTGATTGGAGGGCAGGGCCTTGTTTAACCAATGAAGCAAGTTGTTCACAAGTTGAGAGGTGTCTCAGTGCTATCCCTGGGCGATGTCTTTGGAAAAACACAACTGCTGAGAATTCCGCTGTTCTCTTCTCTACTGGTCATAACAAGGAATGAGTTGGAAGGCTCATCAAACATATACTAGACACTGCCAGTGGCTGCCATGCCTTCTCATTACAATATAAGTTAGTATATTATTAATACATTTTCAGAGATTTAAAGACTATTTTAATTACAGAGGTAGATCTTTAAGACTTCTTTACTCTTTGCAACAAAGACGTTTCCAGTGTTTTTAAATATCACTTATAATAACCACTGCTTATAAATAATATACATTTTCACTGTATAAAATTTGAAAAAAGGGAAAAACTTAAAAATCTCGATCATTTTAATATTCATGTATAACTGCTTTTAATCTCATATATATTTTCACATTGCTGAAATTGAATAGTTTTTTTCCATATTTTCCTACCTAATCTTCAGGTTTTACATTTAAGATCAAACCTCAATTTCTACCTGATGTCAAATATACTGTAATAAGAATAGTAGGATTTAAGAAGATAAAATGTATACTAGCTCAGTGGTAGAGTACTTGCTTAACATGCAGCAACCTCTAGGTTCCATCCTCAGCACTGAAAAACAAACAAAACAAAACAAAACAAAACAAAAAACAGTATGAAATACATATGCTTTCTTATTTTGCTGAATTTTATTTGCATCTCCTTTTTTTGGGATGGAGGTCCTGAAAAGAAGTAGTGACCAAGAGCTTTTGTAAAATTTGTAGGCAGGAAATGTGAAAGTCTTATGACCTTAGATTTCTTAATCTTACTTTCAGAATTTATGTCAGGTTAGCTTTATATCGTGTGTGTGTGTGTGTGTGTGTGCGTGTATTATTAACTTATATTTTTGCCATCAAATCCACTGAGAACAGTCATAGCAAAAACAAAGATACAAATGAAATTTAAAATAAAAAGTAATAATTTGGTGAAATAATCTACTTGTTTTTAAAATTCAGTATTCAATATTAAGTTCACCCCAAACTGAAGTTAATATCTAGTTAATTCAGGTCTTTAAAGTATCTTATTGTTTTAGACAAACTATGGTGTTTGGCAACCTTCAGAGTTATACAGGTTTCAAGTTTGTGTATTTCACAAGTGGGGAATAGTCCCCCCACCCCAAACTCTCTCTGGCTAATAGAGAATCAGAATTTTAAGGTCCTATTACATAAGTGGAAGCAGAATCTTAAATTTTGCTAATCTTAAGGAAGTAATCAGATGAACCTCCAGATCCATATTTGTCTTATTATAGTTAAATTAAAATAATCTTCTTTCACAGTCATGATACTTTTAATAATGGATATTTAAAGCAAAAAACACTGATGAAACAATCCAGTTAAGAAGAGCAAACTATAACATAGTCTAATAATTTCAATTTCTGTATTCTAACTTTAATGTATATGTACATATATGTATATGTATATATATGTATTGCTCTATTTTTGCTCTATTTTTCAAAGTTATACTTGAAAATACACAAACTTTAATTTGAAGTTTTTGATGTTGTGCATTTGTACATTTTGTGAATATTCTTAATGGAAAACTGGCTGTAGCTATTTTGGAGGTAGGTATGTAATTACATTACTTTTCCCCCCCAATACTGGGGAATTGAACCCAGGGCCCACACATGTTAGGCAAGTGCTCTACCATTAAGCTCACCTCCAGCTATTTTTTACTTTTTATTTTGTTGTAGAGTCTCAATAAGTTGTACAGGCTGCCTCTGGCTTTGATCTTGTGATCCTCCTGCTTCAGCCTCCTGAGTAGCTGGGATTATAGGTGTGTGCTGTGGTGGCTAACTACATTATTTCATTTAATCCTCATATCAAAGCTGTTATCTTAGTTTTGTCAGTAAGAAACCTCCCATTTAACAGAGAAGCTAAGTAAATTACTCAAGTCTTACAGTGACCATATTCCTTTTAAAATAATTTAACATAAGCAACTGCTTACATATGTATTTATTTAATAATTTGCAGTGCTGGGGATCAAACCAAGGGCCTCACCCAAGCTCAGCAAGTGCTCTACCACTGAGCTATACTCTCAGCCCACATATGAGTTTATTTAATCCAGGAATGATCCTGAAATATTCATGTGATTTTATCCAAGTGATGTGAAGTATTATTTCACATCCTATTTTGGATAATATTTAATTTTGTTGTCTGAGTCACCTCACTCTTCAGATTTAACATTTCTCTTTTATAAAGTAAATACTCAGCCAGGTATGGTGATGCATGCCTGTAATTCCAGGGACTTGGGAGGCAGAGGCAGGAAGATCTCAAACTTGAGAACACAGGAAACCTGCCTAAGTTAGTGAGTCCCTGTCCCAAGATAAAAAGTAAAAACTGAGCAGGGAGCAGTAAAAAGGGTGCAGCTCAGCAGTAGAGCGGTTGCAAAGCATGTATGAAGCCCTGGGTTCAACGCCTCCAGTGTCTAAAAAAAAGCAGAAGAAGAAGATAAATACTCTGGCTGTGGAGCTTCTCTCTTATTTAATCCTTACTTGCTTATATCTAACTCAATCCTGAGAGTTCTGGTACATATTTATAAGAACAGAAGTGACTTATTTCATTTCTGTCATTGAGAAAGGAGAAGATAAATATAAGTGTATATTAGATTCATGGTCAAGAAAGTTGCAAGTGAACACAGCTACCTCTATTTTAAAAGAAGAGATCATAATGGGATCTGAATATTTTATTTTCACTTTCCAATGAACTGACAACTGTGAATAATGTTAATGCCTCAACCCATTACTGTACCTGCCAATTTCTTTAAAATGTTGTCCTCATCAATAATGTCAATGACTATAGTATAACAATTGTAATGACCAAAGATAAATTCTGAAAGTTTTATGATATTTTAAAATATTCATGCACTGAGGAATATTACATATTTTCAAAGCTACCATAGATCAACTTAATGATGGAAAATAAACATCATATTGTGGTCCAAAGTCAATCACAGTGGTAATGTGAAAGCAGTTGTATTAAATGTTAGACGAAATGTCAAATCCAAATCTTGTAGTGAAATGTTACCAACTGAAAGTTTCTGAGTTACTGATTATTAGTTAAAAGTACAACTTACAAGTAACATAGTGCAATGCTCATTTTAATTTTTTTGAGGTTAATATTAATTTTAATTTAATTTGGTATTGAATATCTGAGATCTGATAACAAGGAACATAAACGTGCACGTCGTATTTGTCATTTTAATTAGATGTTGATTCAAATGAATGTGAAATTGCTGAAATTCATTCGCAGAGTCATCCATAATTTTAGCAGAAAAAGCATTCTAGGTTATTTTCTTTCTGTTCTTTGTATGACAATGTACGATATGAAAATTTATATGTTAATCTCAGTTCAACTTCTCCCACAGTGGATTAAGAACAGTACACAAACAATTTTGCAAAGTGGAAACAAATTTTTTGGCCAAAAGTATTTCACAGATCAAATAAAATACGTAAGTTTGATGATGAGGCCAGCCCATGGTTTACTTGGCATGCTACCATACATATCTATACAACTAAGAATGGTTAATTTGCTGATAGGCAGTTACTTCAAATAAGAAAGAACCTTAAGTCCATTCTTTATTCGAGTCTGTTCTTCAGTTAAACTCATGCACTAATTATAAAGCAGACTACTTTTTGAAAGTATATTTTGTCCCTAAATACATTTTATTCAGGCAAACTGCCCAAAAGCACACAAGCCTGTGTAACAGTTTGAGGGTTTGCCTGTGTGGAGTATTAATCGTCTCTCTGCCATAAATCTATACATTAAATTAGAAGTTTAGTACAATGTACAAATTTGAGTTTGTATAAATACCCATTCATTGTTGTTGTTAGGTGCCATCCAATGTGTTCCAAGTCATAGCAACCCAGCGTACAACAGAATGAAACACTATGCCATGCCAGGTACTATGCCAGGGCTTCTTTGCTATCCACAGGGTTTTCAATGGCTGATTGTTTTGGGATTGTTTCAAGAGTAGGCTGCCAGGTTGTTCTTCAATTTTTTCAGTGTTAGGATCTAACCTAGCACCTCAGAGTGTGCAGAGCAGCACTCTACCAACTGAGCTAAACCACAACCCATCTATTTATTAAACACATTGAACTCACACTATTCAATTAGTAATAGTATGCTAGATTCAGAAGAAAAAAATCAATTTCTTATAACTGCTTATTTCAGGGTAAAGAATTCACTTTTGCATTTTATTTTTTGCCAAAGGTCAATATAATGTTAAAATAGTTAGCAATAAAGTTTCAATACAAAAGGGATGATTTTCTGAGCACAAACAGAAAATTTATGGAGTAAAGTGCTAAAGGAATTGTGAGCTTTGTCATTTATAAAATGTGTGACCTTGGACCCATTTCTTGACCACTCTGTCATTGTTTCCTCATGTTTTACTTGGAGTTGTTAACAGAAGTTACAGTAAAGATGTTGTTTATAGAAACAGTGAAATATACACACCATACTCTTAGAATGATCCTGGGAACATAGTAAGTTTTCAGTGAATGTGAGCTGCTGCCAGTGTAAAATATCTAGCTGATTATTCAAAAGTATTCTCTCAGCTCAGTGCTTAAAAACATAGAAATTCATGTACTCATGCAACGAAGTAGTTAATATATATTTATCATACCACTAAAAATAAATTCTAACTAAAAATCTATATAGAACTGTTTGATATTACTTTAGGTATACAGAGAAGAAATGAACATTATTACATAGAAAAATATGTTGCCTAGAGGTTCAAATGACTAGTGGTCTTTAGAAGAGTGTGGAAATAACCAATTATTGATATACCCAAATCATCTTTTATTTTTTCTCTTCAAAGAAAACTTCAAAAAGAAAAATAAATTTTCAGGCAAGTATTGGATAGAAAGAGTTGAAATCAGTGT